>JAQZBX010017816.1:0-35191 GCA_029593785.1 Cabassous unicinctus | reverse complement strand
TAAAAAATTAAAAAAAAAAAAAAAAAAGAAGAAAGATATCAAATTAAGAACCTTGCTTGACATGTTGAACTAGAAAAAGAAGAGTTATAAGACGGAAGGAAGGATTAGAGAAGAGATAAATAAAATAGGGTAAATAGGGTAAAGAAACAATTGAGAATAAACAAAACAAAAAGTTGGTTGTTTTTTAAAAAACAATAAAATTAAGAAAATTATCTAGGCTCAGAAAGGCTAAAAGAAAAGACATCTGAAATCAGAAATGAAAATGTTGAAGTCACTACTTATCTTACAGAAATAAAAAGGATTAAAAGTCAATCTATGAACAATTGTACACAACAAATTAGGGAAGGGGGTGGGTGGGTGCTATCACCAATTTTGACCATGGTTCTTCCAGGATCTCTGCAGGAATCCAGGGGGCTAAAGCGACTCCTCCCCTCAACACACACACAGGAGGAACCTTGGCGCCCGGTGGGGAGTTCGTGTCTAGTCCGCCCCGGGGGATGTCCTGGAGAAGTCACGCCGCACTGGTCTGCCCGGATCCCCGCCCCACCCCGGCGTGGGCAATCCCCTCAGCAGCCTCCTGCTCTGTGGCTGCCAGACATCTGCTGGCCGCCCAGCCCTGGGCCAAGGAGAGCCGCTCCCCAGCCAGGAGCAAGGCAGGGCCGATGGCAGCAGTAGGACGATGCCAGGGTGCTTCAGGGCTCCCAAAAAGTTAAGGGACGAGCGCGGGGAGCACGACCTCCCCCTGCAGGCGGGTGGCGAGTCCCCCGGGGAGAGGGAGAGGGGGAGGGTCCAGGACCAGCCTTGGGCACTGACTCTCGGCCTATCCCGAATGTGGCCAGTGCCGAAGCGCACGTTGGGCTTCGCGTGGGACTCTCTGAGCATCGCCTCCCGCGGACTGGAGCGCCGCCCCTGACGTCCCCGCCGCCGCCTTCTAGTAACCACTCTAGAGCACCTACCGCCACCACGAGTCACAGGGCTACAGCCCTGAGAACCTGCAGGAGGCTCATGGGGAACAGCAGGACCGTGCCTGAGCCTTGCACCTGGGCCAGGAACACGTGGGAGCGCTGACACAGGGCCCCGCACAGGACTACAACCCCTTGCCTGGTGAGGCTGCTCCCTATGCGCAGCCCCCAGAGGTGGAGGCGCCGTAGTCCTGGGACCCTTGCCCCTCACCCCCTCCAGTCTCTGAACCCTGTACAGAACCCCTTTGACAAATGCACTGTTGTAAACTTTTTTCAAATGTAAAAGCACAGTTCCATAAAGTCTGGGGTGAAACTTTTCCACATGCGCAGATTATGGCGTAAGGGAATTTAATAAACATCTTTTCTGGAGGCAATTTCTTGTTTCCTGAGCCTGAGAAGAGTTAATTGGGGGGGAAAAACAAGTTTTCATATTGTTTTCCCAAAGGTGGTATGCATTTTAATACATTTGTGCTTTTTTTAAAAAAAATTTATGCTCTTTAGATATTAAAAAAAAAAAGAACAAAAAAAGAAAAATGAATAACATGTAGTATGTACGTAAAATGGAACATTTTCAGATGGAAAAAGAGGTGAAATTCTGATACAAGCAATAACTGGATGAGCCTTAAAGACATTATTTTGAGTGAAATAAACCAGACGCAAAAGGACATGTATCATCTCACTTTTATTAAATAATTAAAATAAGTAAACTCAGATTCAGAAGGTGGAATATTGGTCACCAGAGGATTAGATGAGCTATGGAATGAGGCATTAATGCTTAAATTGTACAGAGTTTCTAATTGGTTTGATCATAAATTTTGGTAACGGAGGGTGATGACCATGGTACAACATGAACATAATTAACATTACTTAATTGTATATGTCAGTGTTGTTAACAACTGGAAAGTTTAGTTTGTCTATGCCTTAGCTGAATAAAAATAAAATAAAAACAAACAAGCATAGGGCATGGTGAACACTTCTGAAGTTGATGACTTCCCATCAAGTGTGTAAACAATGTACTAAACTAATGCAAGGTATTAAAAATAGCGTGTTATATATTAGCTCTGTATTTTATTCATGACTTTAGTATAAACCTAAAACTTCTCTAATTAAAAAGCAAAATAAAGGAAGAATAAACAAAATACAAAAAATAATGAATATTTAGACTACCCCACGAGACAAAAGAACCATTTCCAACTGAGGTGTACTTTGAGGGCAAAGGGAATATAGAATGAGCAGTGAAAAAAAGGTATTTATAAATACCAATATGACCTTGTGTCTAGCTGCAGAAATAATGCCTGTATTATTAGGAGTATTTATTTTGTCATAAATATGTTTGCTTGTATATACATATGGTTGCATTTGTCTGTTTTTGTGACATTTCCAACTATTTTTGAAAAACTGTATTTATTGTCATGTGCTGTCTCTGAGGCTTTTGTTTCCTTATCTCAGCAGTCAGCCAATGACCTGGCAGATACTTCCTTCAATGCCAGGAGTTGAAAAAAGTACTAAAAAACCTCTTCCATTCTTTGCAGATTGGCTCTGAGCTGCAGCACTCCTTCTTATAAAGCCTGGTTGCCCCCTACTTTGGCTTGACCTTCACGTCCTTCTGATGTAGATCTTAAGGATCAGCCAGAAGTGCAATCTTAGGGTCATGTTTCCAATGCTGAGCATGCACAAAAACCCTGGATACCCCATGCTTTGTGTTAGCTCTAAAAGGCCATTACTCCAATAAGAATCTTACTCCTCAGTCTTTTCCTTCCCAGGCTTTTACATCACCATGTTATTTGACCCATTATGTGTTGCTTACTGCAGGTAGATTGTCTTCAAATGCTTTTATCAAATGCCACCTGTAAAGCTGCTCTGTCTTGAGATGGGTGAAATGAATGTCAATCTTTATCTCAGTCTTACAAGGAACCCCCAGAATGGATAAAATTCACAATCACATTTATTTTTGATTTTAGTAAAGGTCCATATTTCTTCCAGTGTACACTCTTTGTACAATATGTTGTACAATATGTTGTACATTTGCAAGAGTGTGGCAGGAGAGAACATTGTTTCATAAGAATGGACAATCCATTTGAGAAGTTTTCTACAAATTAGTGAAGACTAATATAGAAGTATTTGGAGAAATACAGTGCTTTATTTTTAAGATATGTATAGCCTAGAGTGAACAATGATGTAATATTTATGGTCCATAGATGAGTTAGAATAATTGAAGGAGCAAAGTCTTTGAGTTTATAATCCTGGGAATAGATTGGTTTTATGTAGAACAAGGGAAGTTCACTTATTTTAACAAGATATTGGCATGGAAGACAGAGTCTGTAGATTCAGATATATTTGTTTTGTGTATTTGATAGTGTGAAATTGTAATCCTTGGCTTATGTATTCTCTTATTTTTAAATTAAAATAGCATTAGTAGGCCAAAGGCTCCAGTCTCTGGAAGTACCTCTACAAACTCGAGCACCACATATAGGTTTGAATAGAAGGGACTGATGGGCCATGTACAGGGAGGACTTATTTGAGTCCAACTCTGTCACTCTCAGGAGCACAGATCCCAAATTATAACCCACTGATAAGACATCAATCTCTGGAGCTATACCCCCTTATATAGGACCTGGGTGTCTCCAGAGTCCTCAGGAGCCCCTCTGTGTGGGGTGATATCCACTTTGGTGTTCTATGAGATCCTACAGAGGTGTGCGTAAGTGTTACCTCTGGGATGACCTCCTGACTCTCTTTGAAGTCTCTTAGCCATATGAACTCATTTGTCTTTACCTTTTCCCCCTTTTATTCAAGGTCTTTTTCCAGTCATGTTTCAAGTTAGCACTTGGTATTAATCCCTCGTTACCAGGGAGGCTTATCCCCGGGAGTCATGCCCCATGCTGGGGGGAAGATAATGCATTCATATGCTGAGTTGGGCTTAGAGAGAGGCCACATTTGAGCAACAAGGAGGCACTCAGGTGGCAACCCTTAGGCACCTATAACAGTAGGCTAAATTTCAATTTGAAGAGCAAAGACTCATAAGGCTAGTCATCAATAACAAGAACCCATTAGTGGACCATCCTACTTTGTCAGACACTGCACCTGCACTCAGGGGACTGTTGCTTCTCCCTTGGAGAATTGGCAGAGCTCCCGAGGCTGGGAATTCAGTATTCTCTCATTTATTGAGTGATTCTCCACCCACTGTGACCATGGCCCACCCCTTGATCATTTGAACAATTTTATATATTTTTCGTGTATATTCAGGTGAACTTCCTCCCATGAATCCCCCATCCCAGAACCCCCATCAATGGTCCTCTCCTGATTCCATTGTAACCCTTCTGTGATATAAACCTTCCTTGAAGATGAAGCCCATATAATAGCCAACTACGCTTTATAGGAAAATGAAATAATAATGATAAGTTTAAATGTAAGAGATAAAATAAATGGAAACTTAAAAACAAATACTAAAAGTAAAATAAAATTATTGGATGTGCCAACTGTGCCTGGAATCTCAGGGGAGTTGCAACTCCTACTCTACAGCTAAATGGACTCACCCAAGACACCTGGTGAGGAAATGATGATAGACAACGGCCATCCCAGGGAATCAAGAGAGTCTGCAGCTGCAGGCAGGATAATCCCATCCATCTTATCTATGGGATATAAGCCCCCTCTCACTTGGAGGTGGAGTGGTCATCACCATCCCAGACTCCTCAGGACCTGGGAAAGTGCTATGGACTAGAGTGGACTTACTGGTATTCTGTTGTAGACATATTGTGATTCAAGCAATGGAAGAAAATACAATAGTGAGGTGGAGCCAGTGGCCAATGGATGCTTTTGGGGCAGGGAGAGGGAAAAGCAGTTGTAATGCAGAGTCTTTTTCAGTACTTGTGAATTATCCTGAGTGACATTACAACGACAGATATAGGCTATTTTATATCAGCATATAACATGCAGAACTGTGTGGGAGAGAGTGTGGTCTACAATGTGAAATATGGTCCATGCTTAGTGGTAAAGCTCCAGGATGTGTATATCCATTGCAAGTGATGTGCCACACTAATGAAGGATGTTTATGTGGGAGGTTATGGAAGGTGTGGGTGGTGGGGAAGATGGGAATCCCTGTAATTTTTTGTAACATTTATGTAATCTAAGCATCTTTTAAAATATAAAAATAAATAATTAATTAAAAAAATATTTCAAACCAATTTAACTGTGGAATTCTCATTGATACCCTTCTAAGTAAAATAGCTGACCAAGTATAAAATAAAATTAAAAAATAGCATTAGTATTTATAAAATGAGTGCAATGGAAGGGCTGCTGGAAATTGAGGGGAAAAGTAAACAAGTTTTAATAGATTAAGGGACATATTTGATGACTCACTTACACTCTTAGGTAATAAATATAAGTTAAACCAGTCAGCAAGATAATGCCTTATTCTGAAACCATGTTCAGAAGTGAGGCAAAACTTTGGGTTTTGCCTTGTGAGTAAAGTAGACAGAAAGAGCAAGTGTAGTTAATGCAATGTGAAATTGATTGACTATATTGATTATAATTGAACAATGATGAGATGAATACATAAGAGAAATACTTAAATTAATCTGTCAAAGATCATGAAATAATTGTAACATAAAACCATGAACACATTAAAGGAGTGTAAGACATTTGAAATTGAAAATTGATGGACAAAATACAGGCATGGATATTGAAGTTAGATTTGAGAAAAATAAGATTATTAGTCATGTGTTTATATACATTATTCACCTTAAGAGTTTGATTGCTGAGAGGACTCACAGGACTCAAGCAATTTAAATGTAGGGAAGAGCTTCACAACAGGCAAAGGAGACAATGTGCATTGCAAGGGTCCTAAAATATCAGGCATGGCCATTTTTGTCCCTCCACTGCAAATCAGAAAGGATACATGCTCAGTTTGGGTCTCAAGATACCAACAACATATACAAATTGGGAGGTACTAATAAGCCCAAAGTCTGCTGGGGTGTTGGCAGCTCTTATAGTGAGCCAGTCATGTAGGCACATTCAATCTATGTGGCCAGGCTGCTCCATCAGATCCCCCTCCCCACTCCAGATTCTACCATATCAGATGCAAATCAAAAGTCCTATTGTAACTACAAAACTAAGCAGATAGGATTAAACATCTGGAACAACTATGGACCTGTGGTGACTGACAACCATTTAGGTTTAGTTAACAGATTCTACAGCTTTGGCCAAAGGTCAATAGATCTACAGAAAACCTGGTACTCAATGCAGACTTGCTATGCAGAGAATAAGAGAGAAATTAATAGGACTGGAAGACAGACAAGGTGGCCATTGTAAAAAAAAAAATGAGAGAGTTGAACTGATAGAAAAAATAAAACAAGTTCATAGCAATAATGGAAAAACACTTCTCTTAATATCAAAATCTGAATCTGCAGGTGTAAAATGAACACTATGTTCTTGTATACATGTGATAAAGATTATTGAAACAAGAGAGATATTTTGCTAAACAAATCTATATTTATAAAATAAAGAAATTATTCTAAAGACACAAAAGCAGAACAAAAATCCTGTAAAGTTGGTAAATTACCTACAGCAGCACTCAATTTTAAAAAACACTGCAGTAAATAAAATTGTGAATTATTTTTCAATCAAATACCTCAAATATTTAAGAAAATGTATTAAATACTGTACCCACTACTAGAATATTTAGAGGGAAAGTAATATGGATTTAGAAATTACTAAATCAGGATCACTGATGATAAAGAGATGAAATGAATGGATGTTTAGATGTGCTAGTATTTTCTATTTTTTATAACTGTTTGCTATTCATTAGCAGTTATTAATCAAGAACAAAATGTTTGTATAAACAAAGTTAAAATTTTACCTAACTGGTAAATTAAAACCTGAGAAAAATTATTCCAAACTATCAACTTGGAAATACCCAACATCAAACAAAATAAAAACATATGGAGTAGATGAAAAAATTAATATAGAGTGAGACAACAAAGTTTATTGCATACTTTTCTGTCATATTGATAAATGTAAATGTAAAGCATATTTACATGAGGCAATATTTCAATATACATCAAATTGTTCATGTTTTTTAACCCACCTACTGATGTATCTTATAATTAAACTTAAATTGTGTACCATATTATATGCGTATGCATATTCCTTACAATAATGTTTATAATAAATATAGTGATAGTAGAAATAAGATTAAATGTTAATTAGTAGGAGACTGGATAAATAAACACTTACTTAAAATAGAGTAAGTTTTACTATTGAAAACAACTAAAACTGGCTTTATGTAGTTGCTAGGCATGAAAAGAGTCTGGAATTATGTGCAAGACCTGGTAGATGGTGGTAAATGGTTTTTTTAAAATATAACACCTGTATTGAGATAAAAAATTATATACCATACAATTAAGCCTCTGAAAGTTTGCAATTCATTGGGGTTTAGTACACTTAGAAATTTATGCAACCATGAGCACTATCTAATTTTAATCCCAAAAAGAGAAAGATTATGTTTTTAAACTAATCTATTCCTTTGGGTGTGATACCCTTTGATTACATTAAATTCAGTTGAGGGTCCTTTGGTTAGATTATTGATAAGATTGCTTCAGGACTTTTGATTGGACTATGTCAGTGAGGTCTGACTCAAGTTGAATCTCTGCACCCTTGCTGGGCCTGGTATAAATGGAAACACAGAGAAAGATACGCAGACAAACACAGGAAAAGTACTCTGCCATATTAGATCCTGCCATGCCAAGACTGAGTGAGTAGGCCCAGGAAGGGACTAGCCCTATACGAGGTTTGCCTACAGCTGCAGTAAGATAGAGAACTTGGCAGAGATCAATGGTCTTCTTGCTTCACTGATGGCAGCTGACATTTATGAGAAAGTACCTGTTATGATGCCTCAAGTCAGAATTTTCATGGTCTTGTAAGCTTTTAGTGCAAATAAATCCCCTAGTTAAAGCCAGCCCATTTCTAGTACTTTGTATCAGCAGCCCTTTGACAAAGTAAGACACATGGCCTATGAGGCTTGGCCCAGCACACCCATACTCATGTTGTCCACAGTTCAGTCTGCTCTTCCCACCATACCTGCCCCACTACCTGCACAATTCCCAGTGACTCACTGTGCTGTCAACTCCTCCAGGAAGCCTGCCTTGATGTGTCCTTTCTGGAGTGAGTGACTTTCTGTGTTCCCATAACACCTTCTCCTGCTCTCTGTGTCAGCTTTTACTATATTATTATGCCCTCCCCAGCTGTCAACTCTAACAGGGCATGGACAGTGCCAGACACCCTGTCCCATGGTGCCGGGCACCCTGAAGGCACTCCATAAAGTTTTGTTGATTGACTTCCTGACTGTGAGGCAGTGGAAAGAAAACAGATTTAGAAGGCATTCCCAGCTCTGCCTCTGATAACAGCTGCTTGACTCTTAGTGCGGGGATTGCACCAGCACAGTTAAACCATTGAGGTCACTGTAGGATCAACAGTGTTCAAAGCAGGACACTGAGGCAGGCCTCCTCATCCATTGCCGGTACTCAGTGACTTAGGCCTGGGTGAGGGGAGTGCATGTGCCCCCTCATGCTCTGTCAGCTCTCATGATTCTGTGTGCTGTGGCGAAGAAGCCCTCCCCAGGGTGCTCCCCACCCTGTGTTCCAGGTTCATGGGAGCCTCCTTCAGCCTTGACCAGGCCAAGGCCATGCCCACCCACAGCTCCCTGCCTACAGGGCTATTCCTGTAACCCATTCACCTCTTCAGGCTCTTCCGTAAAGCACAGACTTTGGGGTCAGAGTGTCTAGGGTTGAAACCCACAGCTGGAGCACATCACTGTCCTGTGTCAGGATCCCAGGCCTTCAGTTTTCTTGGATGCAAAAAAAAGCCAGTGATGCCAACCTCAGGAGCTTGTGTTGGAAGATAAAGAAGGGGAGCTGAAGGCTCCTAATGAGTTTCCACTAGGTAGGTCCCCCTCCCCCAGTGAGCACACCAGGGAACAAGGCCCTGTTCAGGAAGAGGAATGTGGGAGAGCAGTGAACTTGAGCCCATGCCAAAGGCTTGGCTTGCTCACTTAGAGCTGAGGACTTGAGTGCTGGTGCTGCCTGCTCCCCCATCAATGTTAGGGCAAAGTCAGGGAGGGCCCAGGAGGGCTCCTTACCAGTAGTAAGTGGCCCCAACACTCAGCACTGGCAGTCTGGTCTGCCTCCAACCTGGGGTCCCTCCTACTCCCTCACACCCCTCTACTCTGCTAGAGATGGGTGGAGTTCAGGTGCCCTAGGTCCTCTCAGTGGGGACAGGAGGAAACAGAGAGGAGCAGGAGCTACAAGTCTCACCTGCTTTCTTCCTTGCTCAGACTCACAAGGCTGTGACCACCTTCAGGTCTGCTCCTTGAGGGGACCTATTTCCATTTCCTGCATGACACATGTTTATTCACTTCCACATACAACCAGTCATTACCACGTGGAAACTAACACCCAGAGATACACAAGAATGGCCCAGGGCCTCTGAGGTATGCAGAGCACAAGGGGTAACTTAGGCCTAGACTCCCTTCTAGACCAGGGTGCCAACATGCCCCCTTCATTTGCTATCAAATGAGGGCCCCTTCCAGCCTGGTTCTACTGCTCAGACTATTCCCGGATGAGACAATTTTCCTTTTGGCATCCTTGCATGGGTCCAGCACATATGTGTTATCATAGGTGTGGACTATGGGGCTGGGGTCAGAGGAGGAGAGGACACCAGGGGTGTGAGCAGGTTAACTGAGGAAAATGCTGAAACCAGCTCTGCTGCTGGGCAGTGGCACCCACTCTTCTCACCACCTGCCCATGGAATCATACATGGGGACAGGGAAAGATGCCAAGCTGATGGGCATGGGGATCCCCAAGGTTTCAGGGGCCTGCATGGCTGGTGACAGCCCCAGGACAACCTTGAAATGACAAGCCAGGGTCAGAGGGGCTCTAGGCACCTGGAACTGGGATGAACCCCTCCCTAGAGTAAAAGAGAGCTCCAGGAGAGAGGCCTCAGCCTCCTCCTCTGTCTATTGAGGTGTTCATAGTGGGTGACCCACAAGGGTTCCACAGACTCAAGGAAGTGTCCATTCAGCCTGGTCCTTTTGTGAAGACCCATTGCTCTTCCAGGGGCCCAGGAGAGTTGCTGCCTTGAGAAAAGTCATACAAAGTGTATGATTACTTTGTGGATATCCTGCCAGGACCCACAGCACTAATGCTGGCCAGCAGTGTGTAGGCAGCCACATCACCAGCTGTGCCTACTATGCCTGCTACAACCCCTGGATACTGGGAAAAGTCATGCAGGGTCTTTCTGGCCATCCACCTGCATCAGACACAACATGCACCTCATTTTATTAGTATCACCACAATCTGAGCTGGACAGAGGCTAGTAAAGGACCTCAGAGATCATCAGGTATTCATTCAGCACCTCTGCCCCAAGCACTCACCCTACACCAAGCTCTGGGTTAGGTCCTTGGTGTGGAGTGAAAAGAATCCCTGTGGCCACTGCCTATCAGGAGGTGGCCAAAGCATGAAAGCAAACACAAGTGCAAGGAAAGAGCAGGGGCTATAAAGAAAGCTAAGCAGGGTGCTGGGAGGAGGGCTATGGGACACCAGGTGTGAGGTCCTGGAAGGACACATTGAGGTGACACTTAAACTGTGACCAGAATGATGAGAGAGCCAGTCATGCACACATGTGGGAAGAGAGCAGTTGGGAGAAGGCACAGCAGGGGAAGAGAAGGAAGAAGAGGGAGTTTCACCAGAGAGAAGGTTAGGAAGGCAGCTGCTGTGGGCAGAGCCTCAACTGAGGCTCAGCTGGGGGAGGAGCTGCTTCCCAGCTCTGTTGTTTTGCTCCACAGGATTCTTATTGGGATGGGAGATAGACCAAGAGAGGGAGAGTTCACTCACAAGAGAGAGTAGTGAAGACAGCAGAGCATTTTCTGTAAGTCTTATGAGGGACATCCTGTAATTTAGCCATATTATTTTGTTTAGCAGTGAGTCACCAGGCCAGGACCCACTCCAAGGGGGAGGTATATGAAGCTGCTTGTACCTGGAAGCAGAGATGGCAGGGACCCACAGCACAGGCATCCAACCACAGAGGTTGAAAGGAGGCACTTGCATCTGGCTCTAAATTCAAGGGGAAGGCTCTGGGAGGATTCTGGCACAGCAACAATGTCTGAATTTCATCTCATTTCAACCTCATCATGGTACAGACAGAGACAGCAATCAAGGAGTGAAACTGAGTTTCCTAAGATCACACAGCCCAAGCCAGCCCTGTTTTTAGTTGTATTCAATGTTACATCCACCCCCTTCCTATTTTTTTCCATGTTTATGTCTGTATATTAGCTTTATGGGAAACAAGACTATGTGGTTTGCAGTGCTTTACCCACACAGACTTGATGATGCCCCAAGGAAGCAGATGCTAGGATGATTCCCACTGTGTCAATGAGGAGACTGGGGAGGCCTTAGTGAGTAGTCTGCAGTCACAAAACTGAAAAGATGGAGTAACCGGGTCTCAACCCAGGTGGGTTCCCTGATAGCTGGGGCCCAAGCTGCACACAGGCCTTCCCACGTAGCTGTGGGGAGGAACATGCTGGCAGAACTGTGTCCAGTTAACAAAATTATGTAGGTGAGGAGGATAGAGAGACAGGCTTGCAGAGGGACTTTTGAGGCATTTTAACCATTGAGGGGGCCAGGGTAAGGGGACCTAAGCAGGTGATCTCACTTCCTTGGTGAGAGACCCCAACAGAACTTGGAACTTTGGTAACCAGGCACCCAGATTCCAAAGGCAGCCACCTTCCCAGCTCACTTGGCAGAAGACACTTGAGGGAGCAACATGTTCTCCTGTTGTGTTCCAGATCCCGAGGCTCAAGTCTCAGGCAACCTAGGTATAAGTCCCTTTTCCATTACTTTTGACACTGGCTCAGGCCTCAACCATGAAGCCCCTGGCCATCAGCCAGGAGGTACCCAAAGGTAACACGGAGTGACCCGGGGCAGCCAGTTTAGCACATGCCACTACTGTGTTCCTAACTGGGCAGCCCCACTTCCCATCCACCTTTTAGTGAGTGGGAGGCATGAGCCCACCCTGAGAAGGAGGAGGCCATCAGGGATGGGAACCCAGTATGTCCTTCCCTGTCACCTGTCAGGTCATGGCAGAAAGGGTGTGGAGGTACATCTTGAGGTGGCACCCATGTGTACCAGCATTAATCCTGAGCCCTCAAACTGCCATCTCCTTTCCAATGGGGCTGGAGGGTAAGGCAGACACCCATCTGGGCCTGATCTGCATCCCAGCCCAAATGAGGTAAGGTTTCCCTTGTGGAATAAGGCAGGCCACACGCTGATGCCTCTTGGCCCAGCTGTTGGGCAATGTCTTTGTAGAGCTCCATGCAGGTGGTCAGCAAGGAGCTGGAGGAGGGGCTTATCTACACCATCTCTCTGCAGAAGGTGCAGGTACATTGTGGCCCTGGCCAAAGCCAGAGTAGCCTCCAAGTGGGAGCAGGTGCTGATGGAGGTCACAAAGCACCAGGGGAGCATCCCAGGGCCTGGATCCCACCCTGGCCACATCCCCACTCCCTCTCCCAGGGCTTCATGCCCAAGTGACCCAATATCCCACTTTCCAAAGAGCCTGGGTTCCCACCAATCACCCACCACACTGCCATTCCATAGAGCATGGGGCAGGTCACTTCAAATGGTCAAAGGAATAGCAGAGAGGAGTCTTTTGCATGGGTTTCCCTTCAGGGTAAGCTGAAGGGCAGGATCCCTTCAGATATGTGTGCATTTTGCTGCTGTATTTCTGTTTCCACCCTTGGCTCCATGTCCCTGCACAGCAGTCTTTGTGACTATCCTCCAAATCTGCTCCTAGTCATACAGCTCCTCTTGCTTAGGAGGGTTTTTGCCATATCCCATTACTGTGCCTTTGAACTTTCCAGGTCAGGAACTGAGGCCTGACTCAGCTGCCCAATATTCTAGATGGGAGGTGGCTTAGAGCAATGATTGGGGCTTCAGTGCTGCTGGACCTCGAATGGTCTTTTCCTGTGGCTCTGTCAGTACTGCTGCCCTGAACACCTTCCATGTGCCCCAAGGCATTGATCCTCCCAGCCTCATTAGGGTATCCCAGGAAAGGGATGGCTGGGCAGAGGACATGCAGACAGTATTTTCAACAACAAGGGCCAGATAACTTCCCTAAGGCTGGAGCAGTTCAGTTACCACTCACTATCTGTGTGGGCAGGAGTGTCCCTGCAACCTGCTTGGAACTGACTCTTTTCATTTTCCTTCATTTACCAGATCTGAGGTCAGGGTGGCAAATGGCATAGCCTTGTGGCTTTGGCCCTATGAGCAGTGGCAGCTTGAAAGTTGATTACTGAGCAAGCGGGTCTGATGTTCCCTGAGGCATCTGTTCAGAGCCTCAGACCTGCAGGGGTCTTTCTCCCCCCAGAGACACTCCAGGTATCTGCCCTTTGCTGGGTGTGGGGTTTCATCTTTCAATTGTTTCCTCACCTCAAATTCAATTTTAAGGCTGAGGACCTTTCTCTGCTAGAGACACGCATGTCCCACTCAGGCTCAAGTCGCTGAGGGATTGGGTGCAGCAGGTCTGCCCACAGAGCCAGCCCCACCTGGGGCTCCACAGTTTTGTCTCTGACCCCATGTGCCTCCTCTATCCCACCCTAGAGGAAGAATGACTCAGTCCTCATGACAGAGGAGAGGCGCATGGTGCAGATGGTCAAGGCAGGCCCTTGGAGAAGCTGGTGGAGCACCTGGTGCCCGCCTTCCAGGAGGGTGACCTCGTGTATGTCAACATCTTCCTTGGGACATACTGCGTCTTCACTACCACCAAGCAGGTCCTGGACAGGTTGTTCCAAATGTGAGTGCCTACCCTATCGCTGGTCACTTGACTGCTCTGCCCCACCTTACTTGTGTCTCAGAAATGTCATTTCACCCACTGGCCTCAGTTTCCTTCTTGGGAAGGGGGTCAGTAAGAGGACCAACCTCCAATGTTGATTGTAAGTCCTAACAGGAGAATCTATGGAAAGTGCTTCCTCAAACTTGGCTCAGTGGACAGGGTAGCTGGAGGCAGGGTTGTTTCTAGGCAGGACTTTCCTCTTCCCAATGAAGAAGCTCTCAGCCTCACCCCCTTACTGACCCCAGTTTTCTCATTTCTAAAGGAGGTTTGAGACCACTTTTGGGGCCTCTGACCTTGGTGTGGTCAGAGCAGGTGTCCCTGTAGGCTCCCAGAGGGGTCTAGGCCCACCTTATTTCTGAGAATGTGCTGCTAAAGGCTCATTCCTTCACAAATTATACATCAAGTGTTTATTCGGTGCAGGCACTTTCAGAGACATGGAGCTTCATGCAGTGAACAAAGCAGAAAAAAGCCCTTGCTTTCCTGAGTTCTATTTGAGTTGGGGCCACAGGCAATAACAGGAGTCATCTTAAGCAGTGGGAACACTCAGTAAGTTAGCTGTGACTTGCTCATGCTTTCCCTTAAATATTGATGTAACCTCCATGGCAGTGCCAGGCATGGTGGATGCCTTGAAATGAAAAAGTGAGTGCACACTGGGTGAGTGGAAAGGGCTCTTCTCACCAGACACCATTGTGGCGAGTTGGGTGGTATGTGTAAGGGAAAGACTGGGCAGAACACTGGGCCCTACACATGTTATGACCCCCCTGGAGGGCTGAGTCCAGAGGGTTTCCACCTCCTGTTGAAAAGGAGTCAATGGAAGCTGTGGGTGAGGTCCTGGGACACTGGCTGTAGAGGACCCTGGGGTCTCACCACATCCCATCACAGCCTCAAGGGCTCCAAACACCACCTCACACAGACCCATGACAGTAGGTATTGAGCAGCCTGCTCCAAATCTGCCATGGACCTCAGTCTTGTCTGCCTCTTGCAGGATGGCAGGGTTGGCTGCGCCCCTATCTTTTGGTAGGGCATTGTCAGTGGGAAGAGGAGACACACACATGACACATGGCAGAAGATGAGGCAGCTCCTTGGGGAAGAATTTACTGGGTGGGGTCCACGAGTTTCCAGGGCAGGAGGACAGACATTGTCCCCTCATCACTCACATATTGATGAAGCTCCTACTGTGTGTCAGGAGTGGGCTATAGACAGACCAGTCAAAACCCTTCACTGTCCTTATGCACTTTATGTTCCAGAAGGAGGGTCCCTGGGGGCAGCATGGAAGGAAATTCCAGTTTCTGACTCTGTTGCCCACCCACCTGCCCTCAGCATCCTCTCCTCCCTGCTGGGCACCTGGATGGACCAGTACCCTGAAGATTTCCTACAACCACCAGGCTCTCCTTGCTTCAAGCTGCTCATGACCTACACCCAGGTACATCTACCTGCCTCTGCCCTGGAGTGCTGTGCCATAGTTCTGCTTTCACAGATGAGCCACCCGGAGCCCATTGAGGCAGACCCAAAAGGTGAGGATGACAAACGGTGGTAGCACATGAGCTTGTGGGGTGGGGGCCAAGACTGAAACATATAGGCAGGAACTACCAGAGGTTTTCCTTTGGCCAGGAGCAAGGAGGGGCCTCAGACAAGGCATCTGGGAGACTGCAGTCTGGGAACACTTTTTGGAGCTGGATCTTCCCCTAGGGGTATTGGGAACTTTTCTGTATTTGAAAGACATTTGGAGCGATTCATGCTGTGGAAGCTACCTCTTCTCCAGCTCCTCTGTCAGCTCCAGAGCTGCCAATGCCTCCAGTGATACATCTAGTGCCAGTTCCAACACCTGCAGCAGACACAGGGGCAGTTCCTGAGCCACCTATACTGTGAGCTCCTGAGTTTGCACCAGTGCTTGCTCTGGAAATCGAGCCTGATGCATTAGCTGTTGTAGCACCAGCTCCTGAGCTGAAGGTGGCTGCAGCACCACCCCAAATCCCACCCAAAGAGTTAGGGCTCATGCCTTACCTGGAGCTAGACCACCCTACTTCATCAGCCAGAGCACCTGCTCAGGAGCTGGAAGCAGCTACATCACAATCAGTAGCACAAGTTCCGCAGCCAGAGGCACCCGTACCACCATCCGATGCACCAGTTCCAGAGCCAAAGGCAAGTCCAGCTCCACCTACTTCGCCACCTACACATGTATCACCCATTGTGGAGGTACTGCCTGCTCCTTCACCATCAGAAGCAACATCTTTAGAGCCTGACCAGGGTTTGGTGCTACCTCAACTGCCACCTATGGAGGTAGCACCAATGACCACTTGGGAGGTAGAGCCGGCTCCATTCCCAGATGTAGGAGCTGCTGCCAGGCTGGAAGAAGTAACATCACTATCTCTATCACCAGTTCCTGAGCTGGAGGCAATCCCACCTCTACCTCCAGTGCAACCTACACAATCTGCGCCAAGGCCCATTCTGGAGTTACAGCCTAACTCACCTTCAGCAGCAACAGCTCTTGAGTTGGAGGCAAGTCTGGCACCACCACCAGAGCCTCCACCAGAGCTCAAATCAGCAGCAGGTGGGCTACACCACCAGAGCCTTCCTGCCCCTGGCCAGAGACCTCAGAGAATGGGATGAGTGAGGAGAAGTCTCACCTCCTGGCTTTTCCTCCTGAGCTGGTGGCAGAGCAGTTGACACAGATGGATGCTGTGAGCAGCTGGACCTGGCAGGGTGGATCTGGGGGGATCTTCCTCCCAGGATCTGCCATCACAGCTGTAGCATCCCCTGATCCAGAATCTTAGGATCTGGGTCCAAAGCCTGGCTCCACTCCCAGCACTGTAACCTGGGCAAGCTTAATAATCCCCAAGCCCACACTTGCCTGTTCTGGAGAGAGGTTATAAAACATTAACTATATCTGCCACATGCACTGACTGTGAAGATTACATGAGAGCAAAGAAATAGAAAGCCTGAGGGGACTTGGCCATTAGGGGGTTGAAGGGAGCTCACTGAGGTTAACTGGCTCCACAGGTAGCCACTGTGCTGGGGGTCTCCACAGCATCAACACTAATAAGACCTTGATGTGCACTAGATCCTTTGACAGGCATCCAAAGCCTTCGGTCCCCCCAAGGATCATGCACCTGACCTCAAGCAGGCCTAGGTGGCATTATCAGGAGGGGCTGTGGTGCCACCTGGGCCTGTGGAGACATGAGGCAACTCTGGTGCTGGAATTTGTGAGATGGACTTGAAAGTGCAACTCCCTCTACCCTGCTAGCCTTGGGCCCTGGGTCACTCAAATGTTAGGTCCCCTCAGGGGACAGAGAACACATCCTGTGCTCAGCCTGCTGAGCTCCAGCTGAGACCTTCTGACCCTGGCCTGGGTCCAGAGGGCCTGAGGGATCTGAGCTGCATGGGTGGGGAACCAGCTGACATCTCCTCCCCAGGAGCTGTTCAAGAAGGTGGTGCCCTATCACTGCCTGGACTCCATCTGGTCTCAACACAACAAAAAGTGCAAGGAGCACATGGCACACACTGTCCGTGCAATCATCACACAGTTCAACCATGTGACCAAACTGCATCAACACCACCTGCCTTGGGGACCAGAACATGAAGGCCCCAAACAGGGCCAGGGTGATGGAGCACTGGATTGAAGTGGCCAGGGTACACTCAGGGTGCCCTCTCTTGAGTCCTGGAACCCCTGTCTGTTCTTACTGGCTCTCAGGACTACAGGTCCTCCCTGTCCTGTAGCTCGACCCTACACTATCATCACTAATGACCCAGGCTACTCCCTCAGGTTGAGTGTCTGTGTCCCTCCCTGGGTCCACAGTGTGTCCTCAGGGTGTCCCTGAGTGTCTGTCTCATCCATGAGGGGAGATGTCAGCTGAAGCTGCTGAAGCTGGAGCAAGGGGGCACTCAGACCACAACTCATGACTCATTCTTTCTCCCTCACCAGGAATGTTAAATCCACAATAAATTCTCCTCATTCTACAGGATCCTCTCTGCTCTCAAAAGCTACTTGATTCGTCATCTCAAGAAGATATTGGAGGAAGTTTCCAGGTAGGTAGACCTCTCTTCAAGGGACAGAAGGTTGGACCAGGGACCCCACAGGCCTGAGCATCTCCCATCAAGCAGCATGGGAGGTAGTGGATCCTGGGCAGGGCCCAGGTGGGGTGGGACTCTAGGTCTCCACAGGATCTGAGGTTGGCTGTTCTGCCTCAACACTGGTTCTCTGTCAGTTACAGAGTTGAGCCAAATGGGAGAATGTCAAGTGTTTGCTTCTCAGCAACACACACTCTGTCCAATTGAAATGTACGTGTGTCAAAACCAGATTTCCACCTGCCTACTTGGCCCAGGTGTCCAAGATCCCAGGGACTATAGATGATGGGTGGAGGGTCTCATTGACCTTGTCTTCAACCTTGCCAGGAGGGGGTCTCTGAGTTTGCCACCCTGGAGGGGAATCCCAAAAGAGCCCAGAAGCAGCAGCAGGAGGAGAGGAGGGTGAGTGTGTTTGAGGCCAGGAGGGTTGGGATGGGGTGGCCTCCAAGTCAGGATGGGGGCCCTCCTTAAGCCCATCCTTCCTGGGCCACTGAGCCTGGAAAGCCTCCCTTCAATGTCTCCTCCCCTGGAACCTTTAGGTCAGTGGGCTTTGGGAATCCAGGGGGAACTACATGCAGCCAGTCAGAACAAGGGACTGGAAGAGCTGAATCAGGTGAATTGGGTGGTGGAGGGGGATAAACTTGATGATTTGAGAAAAGGCAGTGCTGGGAGTTAACTGCAAGGGAGTTTGGGGTCCTTGGAAGCTGGGAGATTATGTAAAGGGTGACAGCTAAGTGTTTGATACTGTCCCAGGGTAAAGCAGATGGTCCTAGAGGTCTGAGACTCTGGAATTTTCAGGGAGATGTCTTGGGGACTCCTGAGAGCCTGTGCTCATGCCCACCCCACCCAATGCCACAGGATGTCATCCAGGGCATTGTTCCATGCCTGGGGATATTCCTCAGTCAGTTTTTGATGGTAGACTATGCCATGCAGGAGTATCTGGATGTAAGTGAGGCTGGGCCCCAGGGCAGGTTGGGAAAGGATGCTGAGGCTTGAGAGGAGAGGTCCCCTCCTTGATCCCTGAGCTCTCACTAGTAGGCACACCACATTTCTGAGAGACTCACAATACCCTGGGAGTTGGGGTGCCATGGCCTTCTTACAGACAAATAAAAGGAGGTTGGTCTAAGGGGCCATCTCTCCATTGTGTCTTCTTATGCTGGGAGTGGAAGGTTTCTCTGTCTCTACTCCGGGTCCCCACTCCTGGCACCCAGAAATCTGCCTGGGTCCATCCTTGGTCTGGGCTTCTCTGTGCATGTTGAACTCTGCAGTCATTCAGTGAGACAAAGGCTCAGGGGCGATGGGCATGGCACTGAATGAGGACCTCTTTATGATGGATGCAAACTCTCTACCTTCCAGGGAAGGATGGTCAATTTTGACAAAAGGAGGAAGGTAAGGAGCTGTGGCCATCACTGAGAGGGTGGGGCTGTGGTGGGAGATGGAAAATAGGGACACTTCTGGGCAGGACACCCCAAGCTGCATACAACTTCCTCTTAGATTGATGGGGAGAGTTTGAGGAGAAAAGACAGGGCTGACCCCTCCCTCTGGAGGGTGGGGGTTATATGTGGGGTGGGGGGTTATATGTGGGATGAAAGGCATCTTCCTGGAGGATTAGCTGTGTGAACAGATCCCTGAGGGCAGGTAGAGCCTGAAAGGGAGTGGAGAAGTGGGGGAACCCATAGGAGCAAATCCAGACACTGGCCTCCATCCCACACAGCAAGCCAACCCAGTCCTTGGCAGTGCCTCTTCATTCCATCTAGCCCCAGGAATACCAGATGGTTGCTGAGCTCCAGCAGCTCCAGGCAGGCTGCTGCTAGAATTCCCTTGTTCCCAATGAGCAATTTCGGGCCTGTTTTGGGGCCCTGGAGCAGCTTAGTGAGATTGACAGGTGAGGCCAGGACTGGATCTGGCAACTTTAGGGGCGGGATCGCCCTGCTGGCTCCTGGGTCAGCATAGAACCTGCTGTCTGAAGATGCTGGGGCACCCAAATGCCAACTCCTGTGCAAACACTGGTAGGGAGCCTTGAGGTTTGGCTCCCAGGAGACTCACAGCCACCACTCTGTCCACTCTGTAGCTACCACCTGTCTTCTCAGC
Source organism: Cabassous unicinctus (assembly GCA_029593785.1). Classification (NCBI taxonomy): domain Eukaryota; kingdom Metazoa; phylum Chordata; class Mammalia; order Cingulata; family Chlamyphoridae; genus Cabassous; species Cabassous unicinctus. The sequence goes on along the minus strand of JAQZBX010017816.1, from coordinate 15,197 downwards.
TGGACCCACCACTTCAGTTAACCAGTAAGAGCTTCATGGACAAACACCACCTGGAAGACCTCAAGTCTTGGAGTGAAAAATGAGTTCCCCATCCAGGGTGGGAAAGTGTGGGCTGACTCGGGGCTCAGGGAAGCTTCATGATAAGCATGGGCTTGGGGACTCTGACAGTTTAGTGCTCCATACCTGACCAAACCTTTGACTAAGGAGAGTTGCCCAATCTCTGGGCCTGTTTCCTCTTCTGTGAAATTCGGTAATGTTGCATGACCTCTACGGCAGTCAAAGCCCACTGGCTCCTTTTGATGGACTGAGCACTAAGCTGGTGCAGTGGTAGCATGGCAGGAATTTGGTTGCAACCTTGGGGAGACTCCCAAGGTAAGCCAACTCATCCTTCAGCTGCCAGGTCCCAGACACTGAGTCCAGTGGTAGCAGCAACCCCCACTACAGTGTGCAGCTCCAGTGTAGCCCTGACTTCAGCAGCAGGGATGCAGGTGGCTCACCTCACATACATATGGCCAGCTCCTCAAGCTCTAAGGTGAAAATCCACCTGGACCATGTCCCAGAGTCCCAAGATCACCAGGAAATGAAGGTGACTGCCCACCTCTTCTCACATCGGCCCTCGCCTTCACCCTCCCTCTCCTGTGCTGGCTTGGCCCTCTCAGAGTCCACAAAGGGGTTGAGGATTGTTGACACCTAGAGTAATTCTAGAGCCTCCTGGACCTTCTCAAGCAGCCCTTGGGGACCCCAAGCCTCCAGGTCTTCTGCTGATCTAGCTCTGACCCAGTTGGAGCAGTCAACCTCCACATCAGCACAGAACTCCTCCATTTTCACATCAGCCTCCAGAGGAACGTCCTCTTCCTCATTATCCAGCAAACCCACGACCACCCAGACGAACCACAAGCACTGCGACACACAGCCTCACTATAAAAGGCATGTGGGTGACTGTTGCATCATCCGCATAAGCCTGCTTGAGGACAATGACAACAAGTACAAGATTATCTTGGTGAGCCGGTCATGCTGCTGTCCCCAGGGGCCCCTCAGCTTTTCAGGCAGTAGACACATAAGGAATGACATGTTCCCTCCCTGCTGTCCAGAAGCAGACTTCCTAGTGGGTGGAGAAGGACAGAGAGCCACCTCCAGAGCCAGGAATAGTGTGAGTTTAATGGTGATCAGGGCTCAGTATGGTGGACATAACGGGTGAGACTGGAATGCTGAGCAAGGAAGAGTTGTGAAAGGGTCTCTGAGGCAGCTCGAAAGAGGAAGAAGGGACAGCCTGCCAGGCCCAGGGGGACATGTGCTTGGCCAGCCAGCGGGACAGCCTGGAGGCCAGGGTGAAAGAGCAGGGGTCAAGGGGAAGAGTTGACATCAGAGAATCAGGCCCTGTGAGCTGATGCACAGAGCTTGATTTTCTCATATGGGGAGATGGAAGCCACTGGAGTGTCAGAGCAGAACTGGGACAGCAGGTGACCTTTGCCCTCAAAGTGGAGTTTGGTTTGGTGTGTGGAAACACTGACCATTGAAGGGCTGATGCCATGACCCAGAAATGAGGATGGGGTCAGCCCCACAATGGTGGCCTTCAAGGTGTGAGCAGGAGCCAAATCCTGGATGGGGCATGCAGATGGAATCCCCCCAACTCCCACTGCACAGAGGCTGGACCAGTGGCTATGTTATACACTTGGCCTGGGCTGCACATCTCTTGTGGCCAGAAGTGGGTGTGGTTTTACTTAGCTGTCACTTGTCTGACCCTTGACCTGAGCCCTGTCTGTAGCTGGGCCCTCATGGTCAAGGCAACTGCGGTCTGCACCTTGCTGACCACAGCTGCATCCTGGAGTCCAAGGCAGTCCTGGTGTGCTGCAGGTTGTCATCCAACCCCTCCCTCTCTCTGACATCTGGGCTTGGATTAGATATCCTGTGTTCTGCCCTGAGGTTTCACTGTTACCTGGAGGTGTCCTGGGGGGGCAGGGTCAGAGCAGGGGCACTCCCTGAGGACAAGCCATCTCCTGTGATTAGGAGGCAGTAGGGGACAGAGATAGGCCCAGATTTCACTCCTCAGTCCCCACCCTCTGCTGCATGGTCACCCTTTGTCCCCAGGGTCCTGGGAGCCCATAGCAGTTGTCCCTGCAGGCCAAGGACCCAGGGGACAAAGTTCAGCCTATAGGGCATGGGTTTGGACCCACATTGGGAAGCAACCTCAAGACAGAAGTAGAGGTTCTCATAGGAGATGGTGTAAGGAAAGATTGGAAAGACCCCCTCATTCCATGGGGGTCTCTCCAGGGGAGCAAGAGAAAACAGTGAGGGCCCTACAGACCCAGCTCTGACCAGAGGTGGCTCCATAGGGTCTCTGGCAGCTGCACTTGGGGGAGCCGGCTTCAGGACCCATGCTCTAAGGGCATGTACCTTGATCCATCACTGGTGACCAACCAAGAAAGGGCTCCAGCCATGATCCGCAAGGCCCTGGAAGAACACAACTTGGATGGGGACAAGCCAGAGAATTACAAGCTGGTTCAAGTCATTTCAGAGGATCGAAGTAAGTCAAGAGGTGAGCTGGAGACGGTGATAGTGGAGGGGTTAGGCTGAGCACCATGTCTACAGCCTGAAGGTCTGAAGCCCTCTGGCCCCAGTGTACCTGAAAGCAGGGTGGGTAGGCACCCTGTCCACAAACCAGATTGCCCAGGGCAGCCCTCAGTGCCCACAGCATCTTTTCCCTACCTGCTCCTTCTCCCTGTGTACCTGGACATGACCCAGGCATTGGGAAAACAAGTTCAAAGCTAACAACATTAAGGTACCCATAGAAAGGGCTTTTCACCTCGGACCATGAGCAAGATGGCCAAGCAGAGAGGCTCAACTGAAAGGCATCCTCTGGACAGGAGGGGGTGATTGCACCTTCAAAACACCATGACTGGTGGACACAAGCATTAAACATGCTACAGACCATGGCTTTATAATCGTGAAAACAAGAGAAAATTTCCTTGATCCACTTAGGAAGCCCTAGTATTCCAGAAAGTGGGAGAGGGAAAGAGTCCAGAAAAACAGTACAGACCCAGAGCCAGGTGTCCTGGGCTTTGAGACATTAGCTCAGTTTCTCAAGAACCTGAGCTTTCTTCTCACTCCCAGAAGGGGTGAGAAAGTTAATCAATGTATTTGCTCATGTTATGTATGTGCAGAGTAAGCTTAACAGTATTCTTGTCAGTGGGCTGAGCCCCCTATCCCAGCCATTAGCCCAGGCAAATTAAATTGAGTACCACCATTGCTAGAATTGGTTCTAAATCTTCTCTCTTTTTCAAATGGGAGCTGTGAGGGGTGAAATAGGGCAGAAGAACCTGTCCTACCAAAGAGGTGGACTAAGGACTGGAGACGTTAAGGAGATGAGTAGCCACACCACTGAAGCCAGAGCAGGAATTCCAGCCCAGTATTTCTTTCTAGCTGGCTCTAGGCCAGGATGACAAACAGAATATAGGATCAAAGTGTAAATACTTGCTTGGTGTCAGGTACTGCTTGTTCATGGAGGCCTTCAGGAAACCTGCTAGAGAGGCCTAGGCCAGGGCTGCTCTTCACTGGGCCTCAGTGGTCTTGTCCTGGGTAGTGCTGGATTCAGGGGCCATGCACTGGATTCTAGAAATCCAATTTCAGCTCTGAGATCCTAAGTAGTGAACATGGCAGGGGATGGGGAGGGGGAGTAGATGACCTCTTAGCAGTTCCATTCCGAGGTTGGCAGTTATGAATCTTTGTCACTTTTAAAACAAAGGTCCTTGATTTTTAGCTGTGCTTCTGCAGAGTCTTTCCTTCAGGCAGGAATCATTCAGAGAGCTCCTTTTTGGTCCTGGTATTGGATTTGGGGATTGAGGTCCCTGCTGAGGCCTGTTCTTGTGGGGGTACAAAGGGTTGGGGTGTCCTGTGGTCCCTTGGAGCACAGCTGACCACCCTTTGTCCCACTCCTCAGTGTTGCAGATCCCGGACAGCATGAATGTGTACTATGCTGTGCATCCCTCACCCAAATATCATTTTCTGCTTATGAAGTGGAACACACCGATGGATGACAAGGTCAAGAACAGAGCTATCTCAGTCCTTCTGGGGAAAAAGCAGAAGGACCCAAGTTCCTAAAGGGGAAATTCTCAATGGCCCCTAATGCCCACCAGCCTCAGGATCCCCCTTCCCAGGTCGGCCTGGCCAAGTAGTTTTGCTGACCCCGACCACAGTGGGCCAGGCCAGGCAGGCACTTCCCTCCCCACTAGCCAGTCTGGGTCATCCCAAGACTCCACTTAACCTCCTGACCCTCTCCTGCTGCCCTGCATGACTCTGCCCTTTGAAAGGCTGCTCTGGGCTCCTGTGACCAATCACTCACTTAGAGGACCACTGAGGTTCTCACCTGGAGCCCTTGGATGACATCTGTGACATTCCAGGGTTCCCAGTGCAGCCTCCCCCCATGCTAGCTTTCAGGAGTGAGGGAGTCTTTGCTCACTCCCACCCATGTCCTTCCACTCCTCAGAAGTGGATGGAGAGACCCTCTTCACCCAGCTCACTCTTCACCAAGTGAGTGAAGAGGGTACCAGCTGGGTCCCAGTTTTCTCAAATCTCATGCACTGCAAGGGCCACACCCCACTGTCTCTGGGACTTTATATGAGACTATGCTAAACATGGTTAGTAGGAAGGAAGATTTGGATGAGATTTACAAACATTTGAATTTATGAATAAACAGCAAAAAATTATATATAGAGAGAGAGAGAGAGGAGGGGTAATATTTATCTATTGTAAATAGTAAATGTTAGATATTAATATTTTATTATTAAACTCTTGTTTCAACTACATCCTCGGAGTTGATGATAGGTTCTTTCATTTACTGTGCTAATTGAAGAGTTGATGCCTCTCACATTGCTCATTCAAATAAGACATCATGCAGACTCATCACTTTATTTTAGAAGGGAGAAGCAAAAAGAGCCAGCCACCCTTCCCTGGCTTACTGATGCAAACACAGAAATCCCCTTTCACAGAGCAAATATGCATTTTAGTATCAATACACGTAGAAGGAGCTGAGACCATGCATGGAGACCATCAGGATTTAGATGTTAAAGTTACCTCCATTTACAAAGACCATTTCCTGACCCCAGACATGGCAGTGGCTGCCTTTCTATCACTTTGGAGGAAGCACATTTTCCTCCTGCTTGGCTGAGCTTTTGTTTGAGCACCACATAGGAACTTGTGTTTTCAAGGGCAAAATCTAGATTTACATCAACACTAGTTACAGAAAAAATTAGGACACAGATTCCAATGTGGAAAGGAACAGGACAGAGGAAGATTATTAACACATTGTCCATGGAGAGCAGAACTTTATATCCTCAGTCCTCCTCTTGGCCCCAAGGTCAAATCTTTATCTTAGATTTCATGCTTTGGGATCCTTATCCTTGACACTGAATTCCTTTCCCTTATGAGGGGACTGGGGAGTGGGGGTTGAGATGCAGCTTTTCAGGCTCCAGCTGGGCCTGGTTTCATACACACTACTGCTCCCTATGAACTAGTGCTTCCCACTGCCCTGCCGTTCCTTGCACAATTTCTTAACATAGAAAATCCCTGTCTGGCCTCAGCCTCTGTTTGGATACCTGGTGGGCTCTCCTCCCTGGATAAGATCTGAGACATCACCCATAGGCTCTGAATGCCAAGAGAAGAATACTTATTCCTTGTAAGCAAGAGAAACCACCCTCTTTTCTGTGGGTCAAGGTGAAGTCTTGGGCCGTGTGGTTTGAGGTCCACCATCTCAGGGATCTTCATTTTACACTCTTGGTTGTGTTGCTACTGATTGTCCTCAAGAAGAGTTTGGCTCTGAGCCATTAGAGCTTGCAGCCCCCTGGGATGATTGCATCCATTGTCCAAACTGTGTGCTTTGCTTATGTCATTGAGGTGTTGATAATTCCTGGGGGGGAGGGGTTGAAAGATAGGGCCTGATGGGGAAAGGGAATGCCACTTGGCCTGAGGACCACAATCTTGCACAGAAACACTTCATCACAAAGTAAATTACTGAATGGCATCCTGTCTGGGTGGTGACAGGCCCTGTCCTGAGCTACCTCTGTGCCCTCCCCTGGCTTCCCCTTGTTCAGGAGCTAAATGTTTACCCCTGGCACAACACAGAGCCCCAGGACCCTGCACCAGCCTCCTGCCTGCCTTAGCTGTGGGCTGTGGGGCCACTTCAGGCTGGTTTATCAGGGAAGTACAACACTATAATGTAACATTTTAATTAGGAAATATATGTCTGATCTAATCCATTTTCTCCATAAATAAAATAGAGTTTCTAGGTCTCTTTATTGAACAGGCCTATGAGCAAAGAAACTCTGGTAGCAATATCCACCACTGATGCCCAGATTGTGGCCTCTAAATACTATTGTCCATGAAAAGAAAAGAGGGCACCTAGGAGGTATGTGTGAGTCAGGTGTTGGACAGGAAATGCATGAGAAGAACATGACAATCATGGTATACTGGAGAGCATGGAAGTCACCAAAGCCCTCAGGTGGAGTCAAACCATGACAGGAGAAACTGGAAGGCCTTCTGGTCAAATCTGGACAAGTTTGGTATCATAGCCAAAAAGTACAAGCAACTCAAATGCCCATCAAATGATGAAGGGACAAAGAAAATATGGTCTAGCCGTACAATTGGGTATTATCAGCCATAAGATGTAATGAAGTACAGATATATGCTAGAAGATGAGGGACCTGAGGAACATTATGCTAAGTGAAAGAAGCCGGACACTAGAGGCCACTTGTAGGATTCCACTTATATGAAGGTTCCACACTAGGCAAATCCAGAAAGACAGAAGCGGGAACCCCCGACCACATATCTTTAATTTAATGCTTCCTGTTCCCAACTAGAGGTGAGTCATGTTAAGCTTGAAGAGTCTTTCTTGGCAAAAGGGTAGCTGGATTAAAGGGGCAAGAGGAACAGAATATAGGGGAAATTTTATTCTTTGATCCTTATAGTGGCTGTACATGTGAGAACTATATCAAAGAGGGGACAAAACACAAGGGAATATGCTGATGTATTCACTGCAATTAACTCAGACCAAGAAACTGAGGTTTGCTTAGAGAACTTATAAAGAACAGGGATGGAAATGGGTATTTTCAAAATGCAAACTTGAAGTGTTTGGGTGTTACTGAGATTGAAGATTAGAATTTGGTCTTTGGGTGCTATATTTGGAAACTCATCAGGCTGAACATGAACATGAATATGCTTATTTAATCTTAAATAGATCTACAGATGGTGGACCATAGTTGATTTTCAGTCATTTGATTCACCCAGGAAGTCAGAACCTACTGCTGCTGTAACAAGGACATTTAAACTTGCATTCCAGTTCCTATTTTACAAATCTCTCTTACATACATTAACATGTTACAGTCATCACAACTATTTTATTTTATCTTTGTGTCCAATGTTAGAAAAAAAAAAACACCACCACCCATGCTGCTAGAAAATTTGAAATTTAGAATTTAAATTGCTCAGAGTAGAAAAGACAACATTGCCTTGTGAATACATGGATTGAAAAAACCCAGCTCACAAGGTCAATTCTGGAAATATAATTACTTGTTGCCTCATGGCTCAGAAAGAACATTTATTAGGGCCAAAAACACACCAGAAGCTGATTCTGAAGTTATGTAAATGGACAATACACTTATTCTCCCATAGAGGAAAATTAAAGTCTAAATATTGGAAATGAGAATACAAGAAATGAGAGAAATTTTAAAGGTTCAAGTAGAATATTTAGCAGTTACAATATTTCCTGATCCTTAAAGGTAATGACTTTCTGACTTCAAATGCTGCATTAATTATGAACCCTTGTCTCAGTGGTCAACAACAGCAAAAATTTTCCTCTTGTTAATAATACATCCCCTTTTTATGTTGCCTATACAAACCTTAATTTCAATAGAGTATGATTGAGGCAGAATGAATAATACTTAAAATTTTAGTGCTCCTTCCTATGAGTACACTTTTGATATAAAACTTGATCATGTGGCAGGCTTATCCAATATATGTGGAAAAGGAAGGAATAGTGTGGATTAAAGAGTTGTGTTATGCTTTCCCATAATCTATTTTCTATTTGATACTTTAGAGCATGTTTCTCCTTTAGCTTTGGTTTCCATGTGAAGAGCTGTGGCCAAAACAAAATGCAGAGTAATCTTGAATAAGTAGATCTGCAATGAATTCTGGGGGTTTGTTCAAGTGTAACATAGTCTAAGTTAATTGATACAATGCCATGCTATATTCTGAAGTGGTTGTACCAATTAATAGACACATCATTAGTGTTTGAGAGTTTTCTTTACTCAAATTCTTCATTAATACTTTATATTGCCATATATTTCAAATGCTTCTATTGTGGTTGGGGTATGCATGTATATCATTGTCCTTTTAAGTTTTAACATAATTTAATGTAAGTCTAGAATTATTTTTTGTGAAATTCTATCATTTGTGACAGATACATCTTCCCAGGTTGTTACAAAGAATTCTGCATTTTTCTATATAATTTGAAGACCAGAATTCTCAATTCTAATAAAATCAAATTTACCACTCTTTTTCCTTGTGGTTTGTGTTTTATTTCTTGCATGAGAAATAGTTACCTAGCTTGAAATCATGAAGATATTATCCATTGTTAGAGGCTAAAGCCATTCTAATTTTGCCTTTCATATTTAGTCCTTTAATCTATATCATTTTGTATAAGGAAAAGTCGGAGTGAATTTTTAAACTCTATGAATATCTAACTTTTGAAATACCTATAAAAGAAAATTACATATCATTCAACTATACAACCACACACCATCTCTTTTACATATTGTATTCTTGTGAATGTTTTTCCAGAACGTTACATATTTGTTATATAGTCAATAATTTTACATCAATGGATAAAATTGCATTATTAAGGAATAAATTTCAAGGAAATAGTTTCCTTAGAATCTGGCTTGCAACTAAGGAGGTGAATTGAAATAATAGGTTTTTATTATGATTGATTTCTTTTTAACTGAAGGAAACTTGTACTTTTCAGGAAAGGAACAAAGAGGAAATTAGAATCAATATATGTCAATAATCATGATCAAATATAATTCATGTTAGACAGTAAACTTAAGGACATGAATAAATATTAAAGAATATTTGCTCATTTAGTTGAAAAAATATTGTAGTCTAAATTTAATAAATATTAAGCAGGATACTGCACCTAAACAATGCTAATTGAAATTAAGAAACAATTATATTTCAAATCTCATTTAGACTTCAACATGTAATTATGAAAAAAATAGTAGCAATGAAAACAGCCTAGTGTACTAGAAGTTTACCATATTTCACTCCCTTTCTATATTTTCCGACATCTTACAGGTAATCACTATCCTGAAATGCCTGACCATAGTATTTGTATTTCCACTTAAATAAATAAAGTCTCATTTGCACTATATTCAAAATATCTGATGTCCCTTCTGAGCAGACCCACCCTGAAGTAATCTTTTTAAAAGAGAAAAATATTCACAATTTTTAAAATAGCAGAATGGGTCAAATGTCATTCTTGGACCAATAAAATGTGAACAAAGTAATGAGTGTGGATATGAGTAACACATATGTACTTCTTTATAATATATTTTAATTCTGCCATGAGATCTTGTAACATCCCATATAAATTCTACTCCAATACTTTGGACATAATGTGTATCAGATGGAGTTAAAACTTGTTATCTTTAATTCAATATTTAGTACAATTTAAATGTCATTTGTGGAAAACCTAACATTGAGGAATTAAAACTATAAAAACTAGAAATTGTATTTTATTAATATTTTATTTATATATAATCCCTTTGTCCTTACAATGATATTTTACATTTTTCATAACCATTTTACTCAATAATAACAACGTTAATTTGATTACATTGGTTTTATCCCTATAATTACTAGTATATACAAATATTTGGAGCTAATTATTTTTCTCTAATATCTTTTCAATTATGTGTGGTTTCTTCTAATATCTGCATTTTTCAAAGTAGAGAAATTAAACAGACAATTTAAGTATGAAAATTTTAATGAGTGGTTAAGATAATGCTAATGACCTATGCTGTATGTTACTGAAATGAATCTTCCCTAGTATGTATACATCTTTTGAAATGTTAAAAAAAAATAATATCCATGATCCTGCCTCTTCCTTCACTGAATAAAATTCATGGACTCATATCTCTGTTAAAAACACATTTAAGGACAATTCTGCTTCTGTATTTCTTTATAACCATGCTCTTTTTACAGGAAGAACATGACTGGATCACACATCTCACGAGCCTTGGTTATCTGGTGATTTCAAATTCAACTGAGCTATCTTTCCTCCAAGTCCTTCTTGGTAAAGATTCCTTGCCAAAACTCTTGAGAGAAATTAATTTGTAGTGGTGGATTTTTTTTTGCAATTATATTAGCAAATATTGTTTTTTGCTAATATTCAATAATATTTCCCAGTTCACATGTGATTCAATATAGTAAATGCATAAATTTATGTTGCACCTAATAAATACATTTTCTTAAGATTTTGGACTAAAATTATGGCATGAAGTAAATCATATGTAAATTTAAATTAATTGAAAAATTAAAAACCAATACTTGATCAGCAGCTATTCAATTTTTAAAAAATATAATATTCATGAACTGATTTAAAAGTAAAGCAAGTAAGGAATAAAAAGAGTTTGTATAGCGTTGGAGTAAAAATTTTAAAAATGGGTTTGAACAGATCCTTCCATGTTGGATATAACCAATAAAGTTAGGTTCCCTTCAGAATATCAATTTGCCATTATTGTAAACATAATTATCAATGACTGCCAATCTGGAAAGAAAATAATGTGTCAGAGGTTAAAAAATTATGAGGAAAATATTGGAAGGGAAGGCTCAAAATTAGAAGTCTTTACATACTTCTACAGGTTATCAACACAGTTATATAAAAATCAGCAAGTAAATTATGGGGGTAGCAACAGGAATTAATATCTATGGAATGAGAAACATCCTTTATCATAGCATAGCACAATAGGTGTACCTAGAGCTGGGAATACTGAGAAATGTTTTCACAAAGTCACTACAAATCTTTGTATACCTTCAATATAACTCCATGTTTTCAGTCTCTCTGTCTATATTTAAACAGAAAGCTGCTCTCTGAAGGTGAGCTCAAGTTGATAGTGGCTGTAAACTGCCCCTGATATGGACAGATATTTCACTCTGTATCAAAATACACAGAAGAACTGGACAAATTTGTCAACTAGAAAAGCACAAGTGGAAAAGTGACTGTATGGCAGCTAATATATCAAGTGTTTTTATTTTCATAGAAACATAGCACTCAAAATAAAATAATGGCCAAAAATATATTAAAAAGTAAACTATCTGAGGCTAGTACTATTGAAGTACATAAATTCAAATATAATATTTTTTTAAAAATCTGTTCTCAATTTTGGGATTATGGGACAATTCATATAAAAATTATTGAAGACCCTAAATAAATTACATTAATGTTCCTAAATATATATATCTAAAATGAACACAGAAAATCAAACTGATACATGGTTTAACATATATATTTAAGTTATTAAGAATCAATAATCCTTGCCAAGTTAAAGTAAGTTATTTTGCAAAACAAAATAAAACTTGAAAAGAGAGACATTATTTGATATTTTTGAAAATTGGCTTAATAAATACTTTAATTTCTGGATTAATAGGACATAGCCAGACACTTACATTGACTTTTTATAATAAACTTTATTTTAAGAGAAGTTTTAAGTTTACAGAAAAATTACACAAAAAGTACAGGGAATTCCCATATAACCCCCCACACTCACACACATAATTTCTCCTATTATTAACATCGTACATTAGCATGGTACATGTGTTACACTTGATGTGCCCATATTGAAGCATTGCTATTGACCAAACTCTATAATTCACATTATGTTTTACACTTTGTGATGTACAGTTTTATTGGTTTTGATAAATGTATAATGTCACGTGTCCGTCATTGCAGTATCATCCAGAACAATTTTGCTCCCTTAAAAATGCCCTGTGTTCCACCTATTCATCCCATCCTCTCCCCTCAGAACCCTGGCAACCACTATCTTTATATCATTTTGTTAATACAAGGTAAAGAGTAAAATAATAATCAAACTACCATGATCCGTCATTACACTTCCAACTTATATTTGTTCAAGCCTTAATCTTGAGGGATTTGGATTGATGTTGCTCTGCCTGCTTCAAGCTGAGAGGAGACTTATATATTAGGAGGCAGATGGAAGGAATTGTTTTGCTTGCAGTTTTAGATATTCCTTGTATTGGGGGATGGGACTTATCCATCATCATCATTTCATTCATTGTCCAGGGTAAGCCTGAACAACTGGAAAGTTGGAGTTGACTGCAGCTCTGCTGGGATTCAGGGCCTAATTAGCATGTGAACTACCTGTGGTTTAAGTCTCTGAGAGATATATTTAATGGGTATATTGAAAATTATAAATTCAAATAAAAGTAGAAGACTCATGAGTTGGTGTATTATAAAGCAGTATAATTATATTATAATGGGGAAATAGATTATCTTATAAAACCCACCAAGGTGGTGTTGATTTCATGAAGCTGTGTGCCATGTCTATGGTGCCCGGATGTCCCTGGAGCCTTAGGGAGCACCTTTTGTTGCAGGCTTTGTTCACTACGGCAGTTAGTGAAGTCTGCCTGATACCTGCATAAGCATCTTTCAGAATGACCTCCAGACTCACTTTGAAATATCTTAGCCATAAAAGCTCTTTTCATTTCATGTTTTTCCCTTTTGGAACAAGGTGTCAGGGAGTTGAATGACAACATGAAATGAACAAACATACATACTATTAGTGACCCAGGATAAGGAGAGGATGGAATAGTGGCAGAAAGAATATTTGAGGAAATAATGACCCAAAACTTCCCAATCATTATGAAAGGCATAAATATGACTATCCAAGAAGGTCAGTGCATTGCAAACAGAATAAATCTGAATAAACATATTCAGAAAAACCTGGTATTCAGAATGACAAATATCAGAGATAAAGAGAGGATTCTCAAAGCATCAAGAGAAAAGGAAAGCATCACATAAAAGGGAACCTAAATAATATTAAGTGCTGACCTCATCAGAAACCATGGAGGCAAGAAGAAAGTGGTATGCTGTATTCCAATAATAATAATATAATAAACAAAAACAACAAACAAAACTCATTACCTCTCAATCTCTCTATCCTTCCCCCATCATACATAGCTGCTATTCTGTGTCCTTCTCTCTAGTATATCGGTATTTATATTTTATAAAGACAGACTTATATATACAGTATCATCCAGTTCCATGTTTAACATGAGATTTTACTATCTTAAAGTCCCATGTTACATTATTTAGTTTTCTTTCTGATCACTGTCTTGATGACTGTACCTTTGTATACAGTTCTAAAATTGGGACATGTGCATACTCCAATTTTGTTCTTTTTGGCTGGGGTCATGTGTTTTTGACAAGGTTGTCAAGCCCACCCAACTGGGCCAGAAGAGTCTATTGAACAAATGGTGCTGGATGCACTGGATACCCATACTTAAAAGAAAGTAACTGAACCCCATTTCACATCTTATACAAAAATTTACTCTAAATGGACCAAGGACCTAGATATAAAGGTTATCACCATAAAACTCCAAGAAGAAAATGTAGGAAAATTTCTTCAAGGTCTTGTGATAGGTGATAGTTACTTAAACCTTACACCCAAAGCATGAGCAACAAAAAAGTAGATAATTGGACTCCTTAAACACTTTCGTTCTTCAAAATTGTCTGTCAAGAAAGTAAAAATGTAGCTTATTCAATAGGAAAAAATATTTGGAAGGCACATATCTGATAAGGGTTTGATATTCATGTTATATAAAGAGATCATACAACTCAACAATAAAAGACAAGCAACTCAATTAAAAAAGGGGGAAAAGACTTGAATAGACATTTCTTCAAAGAGGAAATACAAATGTTTAAAAAGCATATGAAGTCTCTGAAAATCTCGACTTAGATCTGGCAGACCAGGTTCCTCCTGCACCTCCTCATACAAGCTCCAGGGACAATGCTCACCTCTCCTCCCCACCTCTCCCCACCTCCCACACACAGAAAACCCTTCTTCCAACTCTGATTCCTCTGATCATACCCCTCCTCTGCCACTGTATGCCTCATCAGCACTCTCTGAACTTGTTCTGTCTTCCTTCCCTTCCCTACACCTCTCCCTGGGCCCACTCTCTTCTCCCAACCCATCACCGCCTCTTGAGCCCAAACCCCTGCTTTCCAGACTCCTTCTCCAACTCCTGTCCTCTCTCTCCAGAAAGTGGCCCAGGCAGAAAACATTGTGCAATGTTGTTCACATCCCCTTCTCCCTCTCTAATCTCTCCCAAATCAAACATCATCTCAGATCCTATTCCTCTGATCCTTCTCATCTTACCAAAAATTTCAACACCCAGCTATCCCTAATAATCTTACTTAACAAATCTACAATTGCTTACCTCTTACAAGTAAGCTTTTAGCTAAATCCTAAGTCTGTCCAAAATATATGTGTTAAATACCTGTCTGTATCTAAACTGCTAAATTAAAGCTTAACTGCATTTATTATGCTCAAATATTCCTAACTGTTGCTGATTACTAGTAAAAGTGTATAAATCTTAAAAGCTGAAAATCAAAGATATAAAATAATTAAAAGACTAAAAATAACCATACCAAAGGATGGTATGCATCACAGAAACAACCTCTCTGCCTAGAAATCAAGAGGTGGATGCCTTATCTCATGTTCATCTGATTTGCCCCACCTCCGCTAAAAAATAGCAGCTTCATGGCTGCAGAAAAAGAGTGGCCATTAAGGGCTGAAGTCTGTCTTCAGACCCCTGCCATGCCCATGGGGGAGCTGAACTCTATTCTTCAGATGCCCTCTTTTGGGAAAGCTTCTCAATAAACTTCCTGCCTGCAATCATCATTCTCCACATTCCAGTGCACAAGAATTTAGAGGAGGGAGCTGAAACTATCAGCGTTGCCAAGAGATAGTCCAGGAAACTGAATCTGAGCCACCAGTAAACCTACATGGGAAAATCAGCAGGACTACTATGGAATTCTCTCCAGTTGCCATATAATGCTTCACAGATCTTGTGAAAGATGTCTGTGATCCTGGACACTGTCCCAACAAGGTGACTTCCTCTGATGAACT
>JAQZBX010017815.1:0-35220 GCA_029593785.1 Cabassous unicinctus | reverse complement strand
TTATGCCACGCTTAGCTTTCTGCCTCATGGCCCAAGGAAGCTGCTTGAGCTCAAGCTGTCACAGGCAGGTCCCAGTCCAAGGGGTAGGACACCCACTTCCACCTCACCAGACACGGTGGAATTATGTGGTCTTGCTCGGTGCAAGGAGGCTGGGGGGTGCTTTCAGCGGAGTCTGGTCCAGCCGGCGTGGGCCAGGCCCAGCTCAGCTGTCCACCTGCCATCCTGGCTGGGGCTGTGACTCTAGCAGCAGGGACGGGACCTGTGGCCAGACCAGCAGACTCTTCTTTTTCCAGCTGAAGGAGCAGGAAGTGCCCACCGGGGGCCCGCAGCAGTCTCTGCCACTGATCCCCAAGCTTGAGGGGCTGCTCCCGCTTTGTAAGCCCCTGCACCGCCACGTGCCCCGCCCGTGTCTGACCCCCTCACCAGCCCGGGGCCGCCCGCAGGCTCCCCCAGCTCCTGGGACACATCGGGTTGAGTAAAGCACGCGGAGGCACCATGCCTGGGACGAGTGCGGAGTTTTCCTGCCACCAGGTTGCTGGTGCCGTGGGGAGCCCAGCTCCGAGCCCGTGCTTCCGAGGCAGGCGCTCAGCTTCGGGCACGCAGCCCTTCCAAGACGCACGCACAGGCCCCCCGAGCCAGGCTGGGCGTGGTGTGCGCGAGCCCTTTGGGGTGGCCCCGCCCTGGCGCCCGCGTCCACCCTCGCACTGCCCCCAGAGCTCTGCTGGCTCGGGGCAGCCCTGGCCGTTCCCATTGTTCGCAGCTGAGCGCTTTCCCGACGGCCTCAGGTGTGTCAGCAGGGGCCCGGATGCCCGGGGGCCATGGGAAACCTTGTGGGACATGACGTTGCCCCAGAGTCTCTCGGGGTCCCAGCTGGGGTGAAGGTGGGGTCCAGAACCCAGGACCACGAGCTCCTTGCTGTGTGCCTTGCGGCGGCGGCTGCGATAGTGTTGGTGGAGGGGGACCAGCCGGTTCTGAGCATACGTGGGGTTCCAGGCTCCTCCTGAAGAGGAGCAGGAGGGGGTGGGGCCAACCCCAAAACGGCCCCCCGGCCTTGCTGTGGTCTCCTGTCCCTGCACCACGGCGCCCCTCAACAAGAACCCGCCGACCAGGTACACCGGGAGCTGCGGGCAAGGCTGGTGCCTCGGCGGGTGCAGCGGCCAGAGCGCGGGCAGCCCCTGTACCTGTCCGTCCGTCCGCAGGAGAATCAGTTGAGAGCTTGTCCTCGCAGTGGACTCGGCGGGCATGTATGTGTCTGCGTGACGTGTCACGTTATCTCATGTGGGACAGATACGGTAATGAAAAGCGAGGCCGTGGAAAGCAGCTGTTTCTTAAGTCTGTAAAATCGGTAGTTCTTGGCAACCCTAACAAGCGTTTGTGGAGCTTAATCCTAGAATGATACAAGAGGGCAGAGCTGCGAGTGATTAAAACGAAGCTGAACTCCAGCTGCGGGCGTCGCCGTTTCAGGGCAGTGCTGGGCGAGGGGCGGGCAGGCGGGCCCAGGCTGGAGGAGGGAGCCATGCGGCAGCTGGCCGCTCGGGTGGGCCGCGGCCCCGTGTGAGCAGGTGGGCGGGGGGCCGGGGTGGCTGTCGCCTCTGATCTGCCTCGGAAGGCAGCCGAAGGCACGGTCTTGATGAGAGCGTGGAAGCCAAGGCAGAGGGGTTTCTGGAAACCTCAGGGAGAGGAACTCAAGGGCAGACAGTGGGCTTCTCTGGCGCACTCAGTGCCGGCAAGCGAGCCGCAAGCTCTTGCCCCAGCCAGACCTGCCAGCAAAGTTAAGGGGTCTTCAGACCTTTTCCAGGAAAACGCCAAGGAAAGTGGAGCGCTGTTAGGCCCAGGCGAAGGAGACTCTGCTCTGATGAGCGCAGGTACCTGGACAAAAGTGCCCGCCGTGGACCTGCCCTCCCGTGGCCCTGCTGTCGTGGCTGTGAGTGGAAAAAGCAACGGTCAAAGATGTGGACAGCACGGCAGGACATCCGTGCCTCAGAGTGGCCAGTGGGCGGGGCAGGATGAAGAGACGGAGTTTGAGTGGCGTGCTGGCCAGCCAGCCAGTGATCATTCCCAGTCGCCGTGGACGCTGCCCGAGATCAGACCACAGAGGGATTCTCCACCCCAGAAAGCAGAAGCTGCCCACCATCCACAGGCAATGTGTCGAGGGCCCTGCGGCTGCAGGGGCGCCCCACGGGGGACGCGCTCCCTTGGAGAAGCTTCACGCAGACTTCCAGCTTGGTTGAGGAGGGGGTCAGACTCCAGCCCACGCCGACCCAGCGGCTGTGCTGACACCGCCCCCGGTGCGCACCGCCCAGCCAGGGAGCGAGCTGGGCCTGGCTGAGGCCAGGAGTGGGCAGGGGAGGGAGGGACGGTGAACACAGAAGCGGAGCCAGAAATTGCAGTTTTTGACCGTTAGACTCAAAGCCGATTGCTTAAAAGATGTCAGTGAAATGGCTGCTTTGGGCAATTCTGGTTAAGGAAAAAGGGGCTGGAGGGAGACATGCCTGCAGGCTGCCACGGGCGCCGCCATGCGCAGGTGCGGGTCTGGCCTCCCTTCCCCTTACAGCTGCGTGCCCTGGCCCCGCGGCACCCAGACTTGCCGCTCGGGGGTTCTGGGGGCTGGCGGTGCCGGCGGTCCCGTGCTGAGCTGGCGTGGGGTCCTGTTCCTCATCCGTCCCTGGGGCGTCACGGCCTGGGCGTTGCCCGTCCCTGCGCCTGCAGGTGGGCGAGGCCTGCGGTTGACCCTCTGCCTCGCTCACTCAGGGCTAGGTGGAGGCAGGGTTTGGACCTGCACGTCCCCATCTGCACGAAGGGAGGACGTCGGAGCTGGAGGCCTTGTGGTGTGCTTTGAGGGGAGCTGGAGGAGGCGGCCGCCCACCGCCGCCCTTGCGTCCCACACTCAGGGCAGGTGCTTTCAGAGACGGTGCAGCAAGCTGGCTCCCTCAGGCTGCTTTCCTGCCCGCCCGACTGAGGAGGGACAGGGCTGTGGGCGGGGGGCACGCAGGCGCAGGGGGGCCTGTGCAAGCCTCCAGGGGCCTGCTCCCGGCCCAGGGGTCTCTGGGGGCCAAGGGTGTGTGCCTTGGGTGGGGCGGCCTGCTGACCCCGTGACCCCCGCGGGGCGGTGCCTCCCAGAGGTTGTGGCAGGCGGGCAGGGAGCGCGCCTTGGCGACCCGGTCGCCCCCCTGTGCCTCCCATGCTGGGCCCTGGGCGCCGTGTCCCCCGCTTCCTTCTCTCCGCAGTCTGGTGCTGGGGGGGCAGGCTCGCTGCGCTCCTCCCCTCTGCGCTTGCCAGGGACGTGGGGAGGTCGGGGAGGGCCGCAGGAAATGCCTCCTTTTCTCCGACGACGGCTCCAGCTGCGGGCGTGGGGCGCGGGAGCTGGGGCTGCTGAGGAGCAGAAAGAGGCTGCCCCTTCCCTCTCCCCAAGAGCTGGCCTTGGCCTTCGACCTTCAGGCGAGGCGGTTGCAGGAAGGTGTCTAACTTCCTACAACCCCTTGACCCCACGTGCTCTGGGACGGCCGGCGCTGCCTGCACGGCCTCCTGCCACGCTTTACCGGGGAGCGTGAAAAACCCGAATGACCTAGAGGAACGCCCCGGCCGTGGCCTTCCTCCTAGAGACCTCTGCAAGGCTGGGCCTGACGTAGCCTGTGCACCTCGGGGCCGGGCCGGGGGCCGCTCCGCAGGAGCACTCACGAGTGCGTCCCCCAGTGCCCCTTCTTGGGAGAGGCTCGTCCTCAAGCTAGCAGGAAGGCAGGCTGTGGCACTATCCCTCGGAGAGCCGCTCGACCTGGCCGCTCTGAGTGCACGAGCCGGGGTGTCGCGGGCGAGGGGTGGGAGGACGGCCCCGGCTGTGGCTCCCTGGCCCCGGGCAAGTCACGGGCTGGACACGGCCTGTGCCGTGTGTGCACTCGGCGTCCTCTTCCAGCATCTGTGCTTGTTGCGGCTCCTTGCTCTTGGCCCGCCTGGACAGGGCAGTGCTGGGTGGGGGCTCCGCCCAGGGAGGGTCCTTCCCAGCTCCCGCACGTGTCCTGGGGGCCCCTGGGCCGCCCGTGTCAGCAGCCGGGCCCTGGGCCAGGGTTGGCGAAGCGAGGGCCGCCCTGGCGCCAATCCCCCGGCCGCAGGGGCGGCCAGGAGCCTTGGGCACGTCCTTTCCACACCCAGAGCACCCCGAGACACCATGCGCGCTGTGGCCTGCCCGGCTCAGTCGAGGGGTGAGTCTCCTGCTGCTGGCGAACAGCAGCCCCACTCGGGGTCCTCGGCTGGGGAGGGGGCCACTGACCCTGGCCTAGGGCCATCGCGGCGCCTCTTCAGGGTCTCGGCTAAATGTTCTGGAAGGCGGAGCGGTCTCCGGGGTGCCCCGTTGCTGCATTGGGAGAGCCTCCCTGAGGGTGGGGGCCGCGCGGACGCCGCGGAGCTGCTCTGCTGGAGGAACCCACCCTTGCCCCACAGCGAGCAGGTGGCAGCGCTGGCCCCAGTCTGCGCCTCTGGTGGCTCCCAGCTCGGCATGCACACAGCTTGCGCACAGCTTGCGCACGTTGCCACCGCCCGGCTCGCAGGCCCAGCGCTCCCTGGAGCTGCCCCCCTTGCCTAGCGGGGTGGCAGCACCCCCAGCCTTGGGCCCGCGGGGCAGGGTCAAGGACGGGGTTGAGGACAAGGCCTGGGGGTGGGGGCGGGCGCGGCCGCTCCAGCAGGCTCTTTGTCAGCCGGGCTCCAGCTCCGGCACCGTGTTATGTCGGTTTCTATGGAGAAAAGACAACAAGTGTGGCTGCCAGCAGAGGCGGCGGGAGGGCGAGGAAGCTGCGGAGAGCGGAGAGGGAAGCCTGCCACGGGCTGGCTCCCGGGCCGGGCAGGTGGGTGCCGGGGGCCGGCCGCCCGGGCCTGCCCGAGGCTCCGCGCTCACGCAGCTGCCAGCGCCCTACCCCACACCCCGGCCCCGGGGCCCACAGTCCATGGCCGCGGGGGCCCTGCCCCTGGGGCGCAGCCCTGGAGCGCCTGCTCCAGGTGGGCAGAGGACGCTCCTGTGCTGATGAGAACCGTGGGAACGGGGTCTGGGGGCGCGGCCTCAGCATGCGATGGGTCCCGGGGCGCCCTCTTCAGCCCCACCCCTGCTCTGGGAAGGCTGGGGCCTGGGCTCCCCGCCGGCCGTGAGCACACCGCAGCCGCACTGCGTGGTGCTGGCCTTTCACGGATGCCACGGGAGACACGGGGTGTTCGCTGTCGGAAGGGGACGCAGATCTCCAGCTCCTGACACCAGGCTCGGGTGGGGCTCGCCGCCTCTCGGCCTGCAGCTCCCCCGGGAGCCCCTTGCTGGGTGCTGACAGCCAGGCCCGCGCAGCGGGTGGGTTCCTGTCTCCTGCCCGAGTCAGACTTTGCAGAGGCGGTTGTTCTGCAAGGGCGTTGGGGCCGCACTCGCGCCTGGAGCCGCTCATCGGGTGCGCGAGTCTGAGGAGTGAAGCGTGTACGTCTGGGGGGCACATAACGAGCAGTAAGGCAGTGGCCAGGGCAGGATGTCTCCCGGAGGCTGCCCCGAGGCCACAGGCGGGGCCCTGGGGCCCCCCCAGCAGCGTTTCACTGGCCGCTGAGCCGTGGTGACCTCGGCTGCAGCCCTGCTGAGGAGAGTGGCTCTGGCCTGGGCCGGTGGGGCCCCCCTGAAGTTCTCTGAGACCCCCAGGCGCCCTTCCAGCTCCATGTTACAGCACAGCAGCTCAAGACTTGAGTGACGCCGTCGGCCCGGTCTGTGAGCCCCTGGCGTGCTGTCCACATGCCGCACAAACAGCGCCACTGCTCTGAGGAGCGAGAGGTGGAGGAGCCCGCCGTCCAGGGTCTGTGCGAACGTCACCTGATGAAGGGTTACGTTCACCATGGCTCCTGAGAGTCGCGCTGATTTGGAGCCAGTGCTGGTCTTCCAAGTGCAGCGTCCTGGTGCAGGGGGATCTCGGCTGGCTCCCGGCAAGCCTAACGGGCAGCGACGGGCAGAGCAGGGTCCACAGCCCGTCCTCCAGGTTCTTCCAGCGTCTGGGGATGGGCAGCAGCTCAGCCAGGCGGGGGGCGCCCTGCTGCACGCCCCTTCGGGAGCTGCGCTGCCCGGGGGCCCCGCTTCGCAGAACAGCCTCGGTGCTGAGACCCCCGGGCTGTGGGAGCAGCGAGGGCTCTGAGCCACATTTTTAGGATGCCCCCAGTGAGAGAGGAGCGTGTAGCCCACCCGCTTGTACTTCTGGACCATAAGACGGTGGGTGTGGAAGATGGACCCGAGAGACCCACAAATGCCGTCCAGTGGGACTCGATCGCCGTCTCGTCCCGTAACTCGCGTGGTTGTGTCATCTTGCACCTGAACACGCTTGCAGTGCAGTGAGCCGCGAGCTGCTTAAGGTTGGGCGTGCCGCAGCGCGAGCGCAAGGGGCCGGGAAGCCCGCCCCAGCGGTGGGCTCTGCTGAGAGCAGTAACGCCGCCTCGCCGCCGGCTGCCGGCCGCTGTGCCGTGCGGTGGGCTTAAGGCACAGCAAGTTCCTCTTCGGGCGGCTTTAAAGGCTCAGAAAGCCGTTTCCAGGCTCCACGGCCAGTGCGAGCCCCCTCGCCGGTGGTCCCTGGGCGCCAGGCCTGCGCCTCTGCCTCGCCGGGTGGGTGGGTTCTGACCTCCAGGGCGTGGCCCGGCGGCTCCCAGGGGCTCGTCTGCACGGCGCAGGCAGCAGGCCCAGCGCTCGCCCTTTTGTTAAGGAAGAATGCCTGAAGTCGCCTAAGGTGCGCCTTGTTAGCTCGCCAGGGGCTTGTGTGCGCAGAGAGGGCTTCCTTGGTTGAGTGCCTGCTCCCCACGTACGAGGCCCTGGGTTCGCTCTCTGGTACCTCCTAGGGAAGATACAGAAAAGAGGGAAGGGTCTTCCGCGAGTGCAGCACAGGCCCCGGACCTCGGGGTCCGCGTGGGAAGCCACCGTCGGGGAGGGTCCAGGGCTGCAGGGTTTGCGGGGCCCAGCGCAGGGTGGAAGCAGACCCCGCTGAGAAGGCAGCGGCTAGGGCGCCGAGTAGAAAGGGCTCCCGCCACCGCGTGGGGGCTTACTTGCTACCGAATGTCGATTTGCTTCTGTTTCTTAATTTTTTTAAGGCAGTTGTCGGTTTGCAGAAGAATCCTGCGTAGCACAGGGCTACCGCGTGTGCGGCCCACCTGTCGCCATTGCGGAGCCAGCGTGGCTCCGATTACGCGGCAGACTGAAGCCCGCGGCTTGCGCCAGGGCTCGCTCTCCGTCCTGCAGCGGTGTCCCCGCTCCTGTTCTTACTGTAACGAGCATGCAACACACGCTTCCCGTTGCAGCACGTTCGCACGTGCAGCCCACTGGTGTTAGCTTCCCTGTGTGTACCACCCCTCGCCCCAGGCAGAAGCCCCAGTGAAGCTGCGACGCCCACGCCCCGCGCCCGCCCTGCAGCCCGCCGGCCGCTCCCTCTCAGTTTGCTTCCTCTGCTCACGCCACAGCAGGGAGGCCGTCCACCTGTGTGCTTTGCGTCGGGCTCGTTCCACTCAACGTGACGTCGCTGGGCTCCTCCGCTTGCGGCGTCCTCTGTGGTGGCTCCACGACGGCCTGTTTCTCCGTCCGTGGGCGGGCACCCGGCTGTGCCCTGCCTGGCGTGGACAGTGCTGTGTCAGTCCGAGCCCCTCCTTTCAGGTCTCCTGGGGAACCGCCAGACTGGCTTCCAGTGGCTGTGCCGGCTTTTGTTCCCGCCAGCGGTGAGTGCGGCTGGCTTTCTCCACACCCTCCACGTGTGATCTCAGCTTTTCAGAGGCACATTCCAGTGCCGGGAGGTGCATCTCATTGTGCCTCCTCGTCGTTTCCATGACAGCTAACGATGCTGAGCATCTGTCCATGTGCTTTTTGGCCATTTGTTTATCTTTGGAGAAATGTCTTAAAATCTTTTGCCCATTTGTTTCTTGGGTTGCAAGTTTTCTTTTCACTTTCTTGATGATGTCCTTTGATGCACAGCAGTTTTTAATTTGGATGAAGTCTTATTTATCTCTTCTTTTTTTGCTTTCTGTGTGAAGTCCAGGAACCCATTGCCTAAAACAAGGACCTGAGGATGGTCTCCTGGTTTTCCTCTAGGAGTTTTACAGTTGTAGTTCTTCTGTGTCGCCTTTGACGCATTTTGAGTCCATTCTCATAGACGGCATGAGCTGGGGGCCTCCGCTCTTCTTTCGTGCGGGCTCCAGTCTCTTGAGGACCGTGTCCTTTCCCCGTTGAGTGGGCTTGGCCATCTTGTCAAAAGTCAGCTGGCCGTGGCTGTGGCGGGCTGTTTCTGAGCCCTCAGTTCAGCTCCGTGGTCTGTCCTCGTGCCGGCGCCGCGCTGTTCTGACTACTGTGCCTTTGTCCTAAGTCTTAAGGTGGGGAAGTGACTCCTCAGCTGCGGCCTTTTTTTCAAGATGGCTCTGGCTACTCGCGGCCTTTCACCCTTCCGTTCACATCTGATGATTGGCTTTTCCATTTCTGCAAAGAAGACGCTGGGGATTTTGGTCAGGACTGTGTGGAATCTGTGAATAGCTTTGGGTAAAACTGACTTGTTAACAGTATTGAATCTTCCATTCCATGAACATGGAACATCCTTCCATTTTTTTAGGTCTTTAGTTTCTGTCAATGGTGTTTTGTAGTTTCCACGTATAAACCCTTTACGTCGTTGGCTAGGTGTCTCCATAGATGCTTTATCTTCCTAGTTGCTGTTGAAAATGGAATTTTAAAGAGTTCCTTTTCAGAGTGTTCATTCCTAGTGTACAGAAGCCAGTGGTTGTTGGGTGATGATCTTGTACCCTGCCACTCTGCTGAATTCCTGTGCTAGCTATGGGAGCTTTCCAGTGGACTTTTAAGGATTTTCTGTATATAGGATTGTGTCATCTGCAAGTCGGGAAAGTTTCACTTCTTCTTTCCAGTTTGGACGCCTTTTATTTCTTCTTGCGTAACTGCTCTGGCTAGAACTTCCAGTACAACGTTGAACAGCAGTGGTGGCAGTGGGCATCCTTGTCCTGTTCCCGATCTTCCCCATCGAGTGGGATGTTAGCCATGGGTTTTTCACATATGCTTTTCATCATGTGGAGGAAATTTCCTTCTGTTCCTAGGTTTCTGACTTTTTATCAAGGGCGGCTCTGGATTTTATCAAGTGTGTTTTTCGTATCAGCTGAGATGGCCGTGTGTTTTTTCTTTTCTGCTAATATGGTGCTACGTTAACTGGTTTTCTTACACACGACCACTCTCGCGTTCCTGGGCTTCATCCCACTTGATCACGGGGTTACAGCTCTTTAACGTGCTGCTGGGTTTGGTTCACTAGCATTTTGCCGAGGATTGTCGCATCTGTCTCCACAAGGGCGGTTGGTCTGTAGCTTCCCTTCCCTGTGGGAACTTCATCTGGCTTTGGTGTGAGGGTGATGTTGGCCTCGTGGAATGTTAGGAGTTCCTTCTCCCCTGCTTTTTGGAAGATCTTGAGCAGGATTGCTGTGAGTTTTCCTGTGACTGTTCGGCAGAACCCGGCACTGACGCCGTCTGGCTGTGGGCGGCTGTCGGGAGGTGCCAGGGCTGGCTCCGTCTCTGGACTTGCTGGTCTGCCGAGACCTGCTTCCCTGGGTTCCGCTGAGGTGATCTGTGCACCTCCAGGAATCTGGCGCGTGCGTTGCCCACGGGCTTCTCCTGGGACCCCTTGGGGCTGGGCCAGGCACGCTGCCCGCCGGGCTCAGGTGGTCCCAGTGGAGCCCCTGCCCCACGTGGAGGGGCTTAGGTGTCTTCCTGACGACGGCGACTTTGATGCTTTTATTTAGATTTCCAACGTGGGGAGTGTGTTGGCTCTGGGAGCGGAAAATGCCCACAGCTAGGCTCTTCAGACGCACCGTGGCATTGTCAGCTCTTGGGCGGGGTCCCCTCTGAGCACCAGGGGCGGCGGGGCCACGGAAGCGAGCATTACTTAGGAGTGCGGTCGGTCTGTCCCGGGAGAGGCGGCCTGGGGGCCGGGGTCTGCCGCCCAGCCCTCCCTCCTCTTGCACCTTCCGCCGGGGGGACAGCCCAGCGGGCGGCCCCTTCCCACGCAGGGGCGCATGTGCTTGCTGCACGGCGCCCTCTGCATGGGCCTTCCCTCCCGCCCCCGCTCATTTCACAGGATCTGTGGGAAATGAGCAGGAAGTTCTTAAATGCAGTTTTAGCTCGAGGCTAGAAGCTGCAGCTTTCTTGATGTCCCTCAGAGGCTGGCGGCCGCCCCGCGAGTGTGCGCGAGTGCGTGTGCACAAGTGTGCGGGCATGAGCGCGTGTGTGCGTGAGCGTGTTCTCACAGGCGCATCGTGGGTGGCCCTGGGCGGCCCCTGGGGTGGTGCTGGCCCCTCGCTCTGCTCCGTGGAGCTGTGTCTGTCAGAAACCACTTTTGAGACCTGATTTTAAGCCAGGCTCGAGTCTGGCCTTGCCTGGCACCAGGAAGGTGCTCTCTGGACATGGGGGGGCCTCTCCAGGCCTCCGCTTCATCCCTGGCCCCCGGCGGCCGTCACTACGGACGTCTGACGGCACGTCGGGCCCTGCTGCTGGTGCCCATGGCTGGAGGCTGCCAGCTGGGCATGGAGCCCCTTCCGCTCCTTCCCAGCCTCCGGGAAGCCGCCACGTTGATCCGCCCTGCCCTCTTGCTGCTGTCCCAGGCCCTCCCTGGCACCTCCCGCTGTAGCGGGCGGTGGTGCAGCGAAGCGTTTGTGCACGGGAAGAGACGAAAGCTGCGTGAACAGGAGTTTTTCTTCTGCATTGAAACTTGGCGCATACGGCGTGCCCGCTCCGGACCTGGCCGGCGCTCCCGGGAAGCAGTGGGTGCTGGTGCAGGGCTTGGGCCACGGCTGCTCTGCCCGGAGCCCCCAGCCCATGTGGGGGGAACCGAGGGTTGCCTTCCTCGCAATGACACCAGCTGGCCTGTGCCTGCCGGCGCGAGGCCCTTGAGGAGCCACGGCGCGGCCCTAGGCCCTGTGGCTGCGTCCCCACCCTGGGCTCAGGCGCCCAGGGCTTGGGCTGTTTCTCTCCGGGGTCAGCACGAGCCCACAGGGGTGGAGCGATGCGAGTGGACGGGGTGCCTAGACGTGGCGGGAGACCGTGGTCCCGGGGCCTGGGGCGGGCTCCACTGCCGCCTCAGCGGGGCCATCCCAAGGTTTCGAAGCCCCTGGTCCCGCCCCGCGGAGGGAGCAGCAGGAAGCGGTTCCTTCTGCGCACGGCGCCAGGCCTGGCCCACGCCCCTGGGGCCCGCCCGGGTGGGCGAGGCAGAAGCGTCTCTGCACATGCTCCCTGTGCAGTGGAGACAGTGCCTGCGGCGGCCACGAGGCTGCCCGGGGTCGGCTGCCCTGTGTGCTGGACGAGCCGCCTTCCCTGGCCAGGTGGCACCTGGCGGGAGGCCTGGGGGGGATGTCCCTCGTGCTCAGGTGCCTGGGGGCTCCCGCTGCCGGCCCCCGTGCCTGGCGAGGTGCACGTGTGGAGGAGCGCGGCGCGCTGTCACCCCAGGGCCTCTCTGGGTTTTACTTTCCAGGTGTTTCCAGCTGTTCAAGGTGAGCAAAAGTAAAGGCTGCTGCTTTGTGGACGTCGGGAAAGAAACGCAGCCATGGGATAGCCAGGCCCGAGGCGGCTCGTGTCCCCGTGGGGACGTCGGCCTTGGGTGCGCCGGTCCCTCTCGCAAGGGGCCTGGAGCCCCTTGTTCCTGAGCATCAGGACCGAGTCGTCAGTCACATTGGCGCTGGGTTTTACCCTCGCCCCCCCTTGGCCCGCTCGGTCCTCAGGTGTCTCCGCCGCTTTCTGGGGGCCGCCATGCTGTCCCTGCCTGCGAGCTGTCAGCGCACCGAGTTGCGGGGCCTCGGGCGCCGAGCGCAGCAGCCCTGTGCTCTGAGACTGTTCTCGTGACCCTGCCGCGCCCCGTGCTTCCTCTGGGATTGCTCGGAGGTCTTCCTGGTGCTTGGTGAGGGCGGCAGGCAGGCGTCTGCACCGGGACGCCCCGGCTGGGCCTCCCCTGGGGGTCTTTTTCCAGGCTCCTTTCAGCGACGGGCAGGAGGCCTGCGTTTCCCTCCATCTGCGCTGGGGCGTTCCCCTTTTTTCTGATCCTCACTGTGAGGTTTTGCTGGGGACGGGGCGGGCCTGGGGCACCCCGCGGTGCTGCGACGCTTTCTGGGGCGTTCCTGAGCGTGGTGACCACGGAGTGCGACGCTGCCGCCGGCCAGGCGCCCGGGCAGCCCAAGCAGGGCTCGTGCCGTCGCCAGTGCTGCTTTCGCGCCTGCAGCTGGCTGTGCGCGGCGGGAGCCGGCCTGGAGTGGGGGCGCGGCTAGGCGCGGTCACCGTGCAGTGCAGCGCCCATGGGGTCTGCACACAGCCTTTGCCTCGTGAGGGGACCCCTGCCCGGCGAACGGGCCGTGCCTTCCCAGGGGTGGCTCCTGGTCCGCCGGCTGCCTTTCACCCACGAGGCCCCTCTGCGGGGTCTCGATGGCGTGTGTGCAGGGTCTGTGGGGAGAAGAGGCCTAGGGTTGGCGGGGTCGGGTGGCACTCGGTGACGCGGCTCCCGTGGGAAAGACGGGTTATTCCTGCCAGCAGGGCGGCGGTAGCAGGACAGGTGACCTACTTAAAACTTTGGAAAATCAAAGTGCGCGTTTAGAATTGCCATGGAGCTGCCGCCGGGGCCTTTGGGCTGCCTCCGCACTCAGCCCGCTGCCTCTGCCACGACGGTCAGGAAGCAGGCGAGCTCGCGCTCAGCGTGGGAGCCCCCGTGTGCAAGCTGTTAGCGCGCTTGTAGAACTGCAGAGCCTGCAGAAACGCCCGTAGCACAGGCGTGCAGGTTCCCGGGAGCGGGGGCGGGAGCTCAGGCCCCTCTGTGGAAGGAGGACGGCGTTTAAAGGGGGCCGCCCCCATGCAGTGCTGCGCCGAGAGGCAAGCGCTGTGCGGCGCCCTGGCAGGCTGGGCCGTGCGTGCCCTCCTCCGGAAGCGTCTGTCGGGGCCCCCACCTGTGCACTGGGGTCCGGGCCAAGGACACGGAGCAGACCTGTCCTCGGAGCTGCCGCCCTCGTGACCCAGTTCTGGTCTCTGGGAGATGCCAGCAAAGTGGGGAAGGGTCCTGGGTGGGGCGAGAGTGCTTCAGACCCGTCCGAGTCTCCACACAGCTGGGGGGTCGCCGGCTGCGCCCCAGTAGACCCGCTGAGCTGCTGGGGACCCCCGAGGCCTCCTCCAGAAGGCAGTTCCCTCGGGGGCAGAGGCAGGGCTGAGACGGGGGGCTGCTGCGCCCTAGTGGGGTCCCGGCAGGCCGAACGAGGGTAGTGTGGGGCCCCCGTGGTGTGGCCCCCCGGCCTGCCGGCGCAGTCGGCCCGTTCGGGCTGTGATCCTGGGAAGCCGTGCTGAGGCCTGGCTGTGCAAACTGCTTCTCACGTTGACTGCAGCTGAGGGCAGGGCCTCGCGGAACTCGACGTCTAGATCCATTGTGCACAGCCCGCGGGGCGCTCAGGGCTCACGTCCCAGAGCAGAGGCAGGTGCCAGGTCTGGGCCTGCCCACCACCACCCCTCGACCACCCCTCGCAGGCCTCAGGCTCTCCCAGTCGGGAGATGAGGGTCCCTGCACCCACCGGCGTCCAGGGCCTGTCCAGCGTCCTCTGCCAGCGGACGGTTCATTCACTTGTTCGTTCAGCAAACATTTGGGCGGACAGATGTATGGGTGCCATTTGGCGCGTCTAGCTCTGGGGTCCTCTCTGGCTCATCGCCTGAGGCAGAGCGCACTCGGCGGGAACTTAGCTGGCAGGTACCTCTCAGACAGCGTGGCCCCTGGGAGCTCTCTCTACGCCGCCGTGGTTGTCAGGAGCCCCCGTTAGACTTGATGCTGGATGTAGCCCTTTGGCGTTGTTTATGAATTCCAAAAATAGGTACGGGGTTATGTTTGTAAACGGGTTTGTACGTGGCGTGATTAAAGTATGCCTAGGGGTTTGATTGGGCCACATCAGTAGGACGTCGAGTCCCCGACCCCTTGCTGGGCGGGAAATCAGATGAAACCGCACGGCAGAGCAGAGGAGGGGGTTGGAGTCTTGATGCTGAGTTTCGAGCTGGAGCCCGGGAAGCGAACACACAGGAGAAGAGCCCAGAGCAACAGAGACGGCTCCTTAGGGCAGAAGCCCCGGGGAGAGAGACGAGCCCTTCTCCTGGCAGCCTAGAGCTGGCCTTAGGGAGCAGGCAGCTGAGCCCAGAGAGAAACGAGCCCCGGGAAGAGAGGAGCCCAGGAAGCTGACGTCGTCAGGTGGTGAGGGCAGACACTTGGGCTCTACGGCCTGGGGACTGGGCTTCCACCCCACAGATGGCTGGTTCTCCGCATCCGCACCCCTTTGGCTGGCGAATATGCTGCGGTTTTGGCAGACTCACGGCCTCCCGGCTGCCTCCTGGGCTCTGTGTGGAGCTGCAAGGCGAGCGCCGAGGTGGGGTCCTGGGACTTTGACCTCCCCAAGGTCAGGCCCCTGTGGGACTGACTCACCGTCTGGACAGTCTGCTTTGGACTGCCGAGGGCTGCTGAGGGCTCCCCTTGCCCGAATCCAGAAACCCCTGGCGTCCCTCTGCGTGTACCCAGATTGCCCGCGTCCTCGCGTGCTGCCGCCCCCGGCCCGCTGCTGTGCTCGGGCTTCTCGGGGAGCCGCTTCCACCCTGGGAAGTGCTGCTGGGACGTTCCTCGCGGCCGCCTGGGCTTTCCGAAGCCTCCGTCTCACTTACCCGGAATGCGTGCTTGCTCCCAGCGCAGTCACTCCCCCTCCACAGGCCCTGCCCGCCGGGGCTCTGGCGGCACGTGGCCCCTGGCGGCCCCCCGCCTGCCTCACACTCCCCAGAGCCGCCCCCAAGCCCTTCCCCCACTCCGCCCTCCACTGACCACCGTCCCGGGTGGGGGCGTCCGGGGCCCCTCAGCCGCTCCCTCCTCAGGCAGTCCCCGGGGGCAGCCCCGGCTGCCGTGTCACAGGGCCCCTTCCTGCTGACCCCTGTCGGCCGCGCGCCCGGCATCTCTATCCTTCCCTGTGCCCTGAGCCCCGCGGGGAGGGGGCGCCGCGGTGCTGCGTCGGCGTTGCTCCTGGTCACCCAGGCACCATGGAGGGGAGTCCGGCAGGTGCTCCGGTGAGGGGTCGCCGGGGCCACACGAGCCCCCTTCGCCCTGGTGGTCCTTCAGCCCTAGGACGAGAGCAGCGTGAGGGTGGACCTGGGGCGGCCGCGTCACTCGTGGATTCGCTTCTGTGGAAAGCCTCTCCCTGGTCCTTGGCTGCTGGGGGCGGCCTCTGCAGCAGCAGGGCTGGGGGCTGGCGGATGGGGGCTGGGGGCTGGCTTCCTCCCGGCCTGGGGTTCCCGCTCTCTGTCACGTGGCACCGTCCTCTCTTCTCTCCCCCGGGTTCCTGCTGACTTCTGGCTTCTCCCCATGGCTTCACCCCCCCACCCCAAGTCTCCAGGCGCAGGTTCAGGGCACAGCGTGGGTCCGCGTCCGTCCGTCCCCCTACCCTTGAGTGAGAAACGGTGTCTCAGGACAGCTGCTTGCAGCCCCTTGCGGGAACACGGCTGAGGGTTCCATCGGGTCCAGGACACGAGCTCCCTGCCTGCCGGGCGCCAGGGAACAGGGCAGGAGGTGCGTGGCCGCCCCCCTCGAAGACCCCTGGCGTTGGCGCCTGGCCTGCGTGGGAGTGGGGAAGGTGGTGGGCCTAGTGGTGAGCTGGGCCTCCGCCTGTGGGCTCAGGGAAGAAGCCCGCAGCGCCCCCGCCGCCGTGGGGAGTGCGGCGTCGAGCCGGGCACTTCTCCTGAGGCCCCAGGCGTGTGGCTGACGCCTGCCAGAGCCGAGGTCAACTGATTGTCGCCCTTTACCTCCCGCTCGAGAAGGGCACACTTCCTGCAGACCCTGCGCGTGGCGGCCTAGGAAGCGCGGCCCTGAGCCTGGACACGCGCTTGCTGACTCGCAAACACGCCTGTCGTCCACCTTCCAAGGCGTCGGGTGGGGGGCTGTTTGGCTGCGTCATGGAGAAGGACCTGGACCTTCCGTGGGGAGGGGCGGGATGCAGGGGCCGGCCAGGTGGCGCAAGACGGGGCCTGCAGGTCAGGCTGAAGGGCTCCAGGGTGCGCGGCGGGCGCCGGGGCTCAGACTGGGAGGTCTGCCTGGGAAGCTGCCCTCGGGCAGAGGGCCTGCGTTGAGTCAGCCCTTCACCCGGCGGCACAGGAGGGGCTGATCGCCAGGGCGCGCCGCGGCCTCCCCCCTGCACCCACAGTCCTACAGTTGAGCTGGCTCCGACCCTCTGAGCCCCCCAGTACCTGGCCAGGCTGGACTCTGTCCCAGCCGCTCCCAGGGGCTCTGGGGTGGGGCTGAGGTCTGTAGGGTGGGCCTGCCCCTCCCCCACTGGAGGCCTTGCTTTCTGGGAACCGGATGTGCCCCCTGTGGGTGCGAGAGGCCCCTCCCCCGGGGCGCGCTGGAGGGCCCCGGCCGTCTGTTCGCATGGAAAGTCATGGCGTCCGCGTGGACTCCCGTACGTCCGGACTCAAAGCCGTCAGGAGTGTCGCTGCCGGCAGCTCCTTCCTGCCTCGATTGCATGTACCTGGGTATGGCGCCCGTCCTGGCCTGATGCGCGGCCGCGCTGCTTCAGCTTCTCGGGTGTCTGGAAGCCGCTGCTCGGGGTTCCCTGGACCCTGCTCAGTTGTCTGCTCGGGGCCGAGTCAGGGAAGAGCAGGGGCCTCGGCCCCCAGCCCACCTTGCTGTTCCCTCTAAAAGACACCTGAATGGCAGCTTCGCTGATTCACAGCTCGCGCCTTTCTAAAGCACGTGGCTCCGTGGCTTTTAGTTCGCTGACGAGCTCACGCGGCCGTCAGCGCTGATGTAGGACGCCTTTGTCGCCCCGCATAGGAGCCCAGCCCCCTCCGTCACTGCCTGTCGCCAGGATTTGCTTGTAGTTGGGTGACGTCTGGCTGGTCCTGCTCGGCGCGGCTCCGGGGTTCTCCCGTGTTGTCCGTGATCCCACGTCACTGCTCACACTCTGTCGTCGTGCTTTTTTAGACGTTCACTGTGGTAACCCGTACACGGCCTGGCGTGTCCCCCGTCTCGGCCGCGTGTGAGGACTCGGTGGCGGCCCTCAGCTGCGCGTTGACTTGAGCCGCCGCACCTCCCCTCGGCGCCCTCGCGGTGCTCGGATCTTTCTGCCTTTTTACCTTGGCCATCCAGGCGGGCAGGAGGTGGTATCCCGTTCTGATTGGCGCTTCCCCCGCGCCTGGGATGCGGGGCATCTGCTTAGCGCTTTTTGGCTGCTTGTGCCTGCTTTGGAGAAGTTCTGATTGTTGCCTGATTTCCATATTGTCGACTCAGAGGAGTTCTTTACGTGTTCTGGATACAAGCCCCGTTTCAGATGCACGCTCGGGAAATATTTTTTCCAATTCTGAAAGTTGTCTTTCACTTTTTGGGGGCATACTTTGAAGCACAAAATTTTTATATTTTCTGTTCCCTTGCCTGTGCTTTTTGGTGCCATATCTGAACACCTGGGGGGGGGTCTTGGAATCCCACCGCTGCATTCAGGATTCTCACCGAGACGGTTCACATGTTGGCAGCTTCTAACCGGAGACCGTGGTCTCCGTGTGCCCTGCAGAGGTGTAGCTTAAAGTCGAAGTCCATTCCAAAACCAGTGCCCGGCAAGGAGCCCGGCGAGAGCCCACCGTGCGCACGCTGGGCCCCAGCTGCTCCTTCGCGGAGAGCGTGGCTGGACGGCGTAGGAACAGGAGGCGCGATGGGCCTGCAGGGAAGCTCCTCGAGAGCCTGGGCTCCCGGAGAGCTGGCGAGGGCCACGTGCTGGACTGGCAGGTCTGCGCACGGCCGTGGCCGCGCGCTCGGTCGGCTCTGCTCCCCTGGCCGCGGTCATCACGGGGGCCACTGTGCGGGGCTGCGCCTTCGGTGCAGGTGGTGTCGTCGGCTGGCGCCCAGCAGTCTCGTCCCCAGACTGGCCGGACCCCTGCTCGAAGGCTAGCCCGCCTTGCCTTCCCCTGTGAGACAGAGCGTCCCGGCGTCTCCCATTGGCTGCAGGTTTCGAGAGCCGTTTGCAGAAGGAAGAGCGGCCCTTGTCATTGGTGAGACGCCGGCCCAGCGCTGTCCGCTCGCCTCGTGTCGCGCTTCAGGTCACGTACTGACCGCTGTGAGCGCAGGCAGTCGAGCTGCCTGTGGCGTGAGCCCCGCGCCGGCTGCTCGCCGTGCTCCTGACTCCACCATTGGCTGTGCCGGCGAGTTCTCCGTGCCTCGGGCTGGTGGCGCCAACCACCAGGCTGCTGTCCACCCGGTGACCTTTGTGGGGGCGCTCCCTGGGGTCGGGGTGCAGCCGCGCCGTGAGCTGAGAACGGAGCTTATTGCCACCTGGAGGAGCTGGTGGCTGCTCCGCCTGTGCGAGGCTGGCGGCTCTGCAGCGGGACACCCGGAAGCTTCCACAGGCGTCAAGCCTCCACACTGTGCGTCTTGGAGCTGGGTGGGGGCACCCGCCTGTGCGTGCCATGGCTTGGAGGGAGCAGCCCGTGCTGGGTGGGGCTGCTCATGGCCGGCAGCCGAGGGCGAGGTTGTGAGGGTCCCGGGGGGTGCCCGCGCAGGGAGGTGGGACGCCTCAGGCAAGCAGCCTTCATGTGCCGGCCTCGGGGCTGCCCTGCGGTCGCTGCAGCCCGTCCCCTGCCTGGGCGATGCTCCGCCGCCTCCTGGTTCTTGGGCCCTGCTCAGGCCCCACCCCAGGTGAGGCCAAGAGTTGGCTGTGCGGACGCGTCAGCAGGACCCCCGTGGGCTCTCCAGAAGCACCTGTAGCTGGAATGGAGGATGCGCGTGGCCGGGCCCTGTCCCGTGGCCCTGGTGGGGCCACCCACCACGGCCTGGGCGCTGCTGCCTTCGCTGGGCACCCCTGGTGTCTCCCGTGGCACTGCCTGGTGCGGCCCTGGCTCGGGAAAGCAGTCCTGTGCTCTGCTCGACCCCCAGGCATGGAGGACACGAGCCCTGTCCCCTTGTGGGACCAGGAGCAGAAGCCAGCCCCTTGCGCCCCGCAGGGCCGGTGGGACGCTCGGTGCGGCTGGGAAGCGGCGGAAGACGCAGGCCCTGGGCTGTGTGTGCTCCTGCGCACGCGAGCGAGCTGGGCCTACGCTGGCCTTTGCTGTGCGTAGGGGGGTCCACAGGGCGCCCCCCAAGAGCTGCCGGTCGGGAAGGGGGCTGCTGAGCTGGCCTGGGCAGCCCGAGGCAGCCACAGTGGCAGAGGGAGACGCCACCGGCAAGCGGGGTGTCATGGCCACTGCCACTTGCGCTGTATACTGGGTGTGTGTCCCGTCACCATGACGACCACGAAGTCCCAGGCCCGGGGCCCAGGCGTCTGGACTGCGTCCCACTCACATCTCCTGCGGTGGAAGGCAGCGTGCGCCCGCGGCCCTGCCCTCCCTGTGGCAGCCGCAGCCCTGTCCCCTTGGCCTGTGCCTGGCTCAGGAGGGCGTGCGGGCTGCACGGCATCCTCAGGTGGGTCTCTTCTCCGCTGCTGTGCGTGCGCTCTCTCGTTTGTAGACGCTTGGGGCCTAGCAAGCGGCCTCTTGAAGGACTGCAGAGGAGGGGGCCGCTCACGGGCTTGGAGCAGCGGGTGTGCTGGCAGTCACCCGGCGGTGACGTCGCGTCCCTGTTGTGCAGACTCCGGAAAGCTCTGTGGGTCCCTTCCACAGGAGCAGCCTGCGGAGGCCGCGCCCCCCGGGAGCCATGCCCCACGGGAGGTGCCGCCAGTGGTCTTTGCATTTTAAGAGCTGCTCAGAAGAGTTGGTCCGGCCAGCTGGAGACCCCTCCCACGAGCATGCGCCCCTCGGCCTGAGGCACTGGCCTGGGGGCGTTCCTGGCCCGGCAGGGAGCCTGTGTGTGCCCTTCAGTGGCCAAGGCCCCCACCCGTCTTCTCCAGAGTCCGCAGGGTCCCCGGACCCCCTTGTGGGGCCTGTGCGCGCCCCCTGCCCTTGCCCACCCCCTTCGTCTGGGTGGGGACGCTGGGCCTTGGCTGTCCGGCAGCGGCAGTGGCTCTGCTCCTGGCCGCGACCTGGCTGTGCCGCCCTGCGTGTGGTGTGGCCACCTGTGCTCGGCGGGGGCGGGCGGCACTGAGCAGCAGCGGCACGGGGCAGGCCCTGCCTGCGACTCCCGACCGGTCGTTTTAACGTGTTTGAAAAGCGCTGTCGTGGCCGGACTGTGAGCTGCCCGGCGCTTCTCCCAGCGCCAGCAGGGCTGTTGGCGGGTGTACTGGACGTTCAGCGGCAGGACTCTGGGCAAGGACAGGGCCAGCGGCCACCACGTCCTCGTCCCCGAGGCTCCGCCCCCACCCCGGCCGTGCCGGCTCCTGCAGAGCATCGTTCCTGTCCACGGCCGCAGCTTGCTGGTCTCGCCACTCCAGCCGTACCCTGCAGGCCGTGACGGGCCTGTCCGTCACCCCCTGCCCCAGGCTTAAGGGAGCGGCTGGGGGGGGGACGACTTTGTGCAGCTACTTCTGGAGGTGGAGAGCCCTGTGCCCCTCCCTGGCAGCAGGCGAGGGGTCCCCCGCCCCCCACCTCTCCTGGAGCCGGGCAGTGCGGACCCCTGGCCAGCGCGCTCGCCTTGGCCCCAGGCATTCTGCCGTCTCGCTGGGAGGGCGGGCACCACCAGCTGTTGCCAGGGCACTTCTGTTTGCAGGAGGAGAGTGGGCGATGCCGTCACGCCTCGTGGGGTTGGCTTCTCACCGCCCCGACCCGTCGGGCGGGGGGAGGTGGTGCTCATGCCGTGAGCTGAGGGTCTGGGTCCTGTGGGCCCCGAGCGAGAGGGCTGTGCAGCGGGCAGAGCTGCCCCGGGAGCGGGTGCGGGTTTCTCGGGAGCCCGGCTGCCCGTGGTGCAGGGCGCTCTGGGCTCCAGTGAGCGGGTGGACCCTGCCTTGCCGGCTTGGGGCAGCCTGAGCCTCAGGCGTTGGTGTGGGGCCCCTTGGTGGAGCCCAGAGCCCACGTGGTGTCCCAGGGCAGACCTGGGGGTTTCTCTGCCGGGAGCACCTTCTTGGTGTCTGGCCGGGACCCCGCGGCTCTATCTGCCCGGCGGGGTTTCAGCACCACATGCGTGCCTCGTGCCCCCGCAGGCGCTGCCCATGCTGTGGGAATGCGGTTCCCTGGTGGCACAGAGGAGCTGCCTGTAGTCTCTTCTCCATGAAACACCTTTTGGTTCAGAAGCCGCACTTGGCGGCACCGGGGCGAGGCCACGGGGCTGGGTGGCCCCCATGGGTGGGGAGGCCCCTCCTAGGCCCAAAGGAGCGCAGCCAGCGGCGGGTCCCTCTGTTGCTCTCAGGTCTCCGAGCCCTCGGGCTCCGCACGGCCCAGGACGGACGAGCCCTCCCCCCAGGCCCCCGCGTCTTCCGAGAAGGACAGGCCGTCCAGCTGGCTCCGCACCCTGGCTGGCTCTTCCAACAAGGTGCTGCCACGGGACCCAAGCAGTGGGGCCGCTCGCGGGGGGCGGGGGCAGGTGCTGCCCCGGGGCTCGCCCCCCGCCCGGCCTCTGACACGACGGCCCCTCCCGCAGGGCCTCGGCTGCACACACCCGCGCCAGCGACTCTCCGCCTTCCGACCCTGGTCCCCCACCGTTTCAGCAAGCGAGAAAGAGCTGTCCCCACACCTCCCAGCACTGATCCGGGACAGGTGAGCACGCGCAGGCCACACGCTGGGCCTGGGGACAGTCACACTTTCCAGTGGGGCCCGTGGGCAGCCCTGGGGGGCGCCGCCCTGAGCCTCTCCCAGCCGGGAGCCCCCTGCCAGGCGTGGTGCTGCCCGCCAGCGCGGGCCTGTGAAGGCGGCATTGATGCCGGGCACCCCCCGAGGCCTGCTCACCTCCCAGCATCCCTGGTGGTGCCGCAGGTGGGACGGCCCCTCAGAGCAGGGTGCCCCCCAAGGCTCCCAGGCGTGGGGGTTTGGGGGTGGCCGGGCCTGGAACCACGTAACTGGAAACGCCGGCGGGTTCTTAGTCGCTGCAAGGTTGGCGTTGAGGTCTGGAGGTGGTGAAAGGAGTGTTTCTTCTGTGACGCTTTCGAGAAAGCCTCAGGGCGGCTGAGCCTCCTGCCGGTCTGGGCCAGGTGCCGATGGGG
Source organism: Cabassous unicinctus (assembly GCA_029593785.1). Classification (NCBI taxonomy): domain Eukaryota; kingdom Metazoa; phylum Chordata; class Mammalia; order Cingulata; family Chlamyphoridae; genus Cabassous; species Cabassous unicinctus. The sequence goes on along the minus strand of JAQZBX010017815.1, from coordinate 13,167 downwards.
GGTCCGGGCTGGCTGGGGGCAGAGCCCCGACGCCTGCCGTGCTCCCTGCAGCTTTTACTCCTACAAGAGCTTTGACGCGGCCGTGGCCCCCAACGTGGCCCTCGCTCCGCCGGGACAGCAGAAGGCGCTGACCAGCCCACCGTGCCCCCCCGTCGTCTCCCGCGCCCCCGAGCTGCTGTCCGGCACCCTCCACCCTCGGAAAAGGAAGCTGACCACGGACGGCCTGGGAGCACCCAAGGCCTCGGCGCCCGTCGCCGTCCCGGAGGAGGACAAGGACTCGGAGGCCGAGGTGGAAGTCGAGAGCAGAGAGGAGCGTGAGTCGGCGGCGCTGCCCCGGGCCTCTGGGCGCGCGGTGTGGTCTGCCGCCGAGCGCTCTTTAACTTGGGTTTCTGTTTCTGTTTGTTCCTTAGTCACCTCCTCCTTGTCCTCGCTCTCTTCTCCATCCTTTACCTCATCCAGCTCCGCCAAGGACCTGAGCTCGCCCGGCACGCACGCCCCGCCCACGGCCAGCGCCGCCCTGGACGCGGCGGCCCCTGCGGAGGCCCCGAGCGGGGGGCTGGAGGCGGAGCTGGAGCACCTGCGGCAGGCCCTGGAGGGCGGCCTGGACACCAAGGAAGCCAAAGAGCGGTTCCTGCACGAGGTGGTGAAGATGCGCGTGAAGCAGGAGGAGAAGCTGAGTGCCGCCCTGCAGGCCAAACGCAGCCTCCACCAGGTAGTGGTCTGCGTGGGGCGTGGGCAGGTGCCAGGGGCCCCGGAGGCTGGCTGCGTTGTGGGGGCGCCCGGCAGGCCCCGCCCTTGAGGCTGGAGCCGGCACAGCCAGAGGGTCCTCTCCTGGAGCCGCGTGTCCTGGAAGGTGCACGGCCAGGCGTGCTGCGCGGTTGAGCGTGGAGACTGGACAGCGGCGTGGGGCGGGAAGGCTCGGCACTTGCGTGTGCTTCCTGTGCCCCGTCCGTAGACGTGCACGCCACACGCAGCCTCTTCAGCCCCTGCCGTCCCCATGTGCTGGGTTCCAGGTTGTTCCTAGCCGGCACTGGCTGGCAAGGCCCCGCGTTCTCTGCAGCCCCAGGTCCGATGCCCTGAGACCCCCAGCGTCAGCCGGATTCGTGGCTTGGCGGGTGCTGCCCTCACAAGCCTCCGGCACCCAGCGGCCAGCCAGCCTTGGGCCAAGGGCTCAGGTGTGCGCGTCTTGTTCGGTCACTAGCTTCAGGGCATCTCCCTCACGGTCCCTTTTCTTGAGTCTGGCTGGAGGCGCATTCAGGAGCTGCGTGTTCAGGGCACTGGGCGCTGGCTGTGGGTCAGACAGGGACAACGGCTGCTCGGGCTCCGGCGTGGCAGGTTGGTGCCCTGCGCCCCTCCCTGGCGCGTCCCTGGGCGCAGGGCCGCAGGAGGCCACACCGTGCCGTGCATGGGGTGCTGCGCTGGGGCCCGGGTCGAAGCCCAGCGAGAGCCGGCGAGGCTGCCGGGGCCTGCGGGATGCACCGCGGCGTCGGCACAGGACCTGGGGGTGCCAGGGGTGCGGGGAGAGGTGGCACGGCCCTCGCTGGGTCCTCCACGGGTCCCAGGGCTTGTGGAGGTCGGTGCGGGGGTCCCAAGACCCTGACCGCCGCCCGCCCTCCCAGGAGCTGGAGTTCCTGCGCGTGGCCAAGAAGGAGAAGCTGCGTGAAGCCACGGAGGCCAAACGCAACCTGCGCAAGGAGATCGAGCGCCTGCGCGCGGAGAACGAGAAGAAGATGAAGGAGGCCAACGAGGCGCGGACGCGGCTGAGGCGGGAGCTGGAGCAGGCGCGGCAGATCCGCACGTGTGACAAGGGCTGCGAGGCCGGGCGCCTGCGGGCCAAGTACTCGGCCCAGGTGCGCGGTGGGGGCTGGGGCTCAGCCAGGGCGCACGGTGTGGGGGGCGCTAGGCCACAGCGGGGTGGGCAGGAGCTCTGGAAGCGGCCCGTGCTTGGCCATGCGCCCCCCCCACCCCCACCCCTGCTGGTTCTGCTGGGGGGTGAGGCGGGCCTGGGGCCAGGTACCCTCCCCTGCCCCACCTTGGAGGGCGTCCTGCCTCCCGGCTGGGGAGGGGCAGTGGGCACAGGCACTCTGGCTCGGGCAGAGTCTGTGAAGAGGATGGGGGTAGAGGAGGGCGTCTCCGGTCCGCGCCTGCGTTTCTAGTCGTGGGCTTTCTGCCTGGGTTTGGCCCGTCACGGCCCCCCTGCGCCTACCAGGGCTGCTCTGGTCCCAGGCTGCCTGCGAGGCCCCCAGGCTGGTGCCAGGCCCAGGCTGCAGAGGGCGTGGCAGGCGGAGGCGGCGTGCGCGGCCCTGCTGATGGGCGTTCTCCTTGCAGATCGAGGACCTGCAGGTGAAGCTGCAGCACGCAGAGGCCGACCGGGAGCAGCTGCGGGCCGACCTACTGCGTGAGCGCGAGGCCCGCGAGCACCTGGAGAAGGTGGTGAAGGAGCTGCAGCAGCAGCTGTGGCCAGGACCCCACGCCGAGGCCACGGGCAGCGCGAGCTCGGCCGAGCTGGAGCCTTAGCCCGGAGCGCCATTTGTTGCCGCGTGGGGCGGCGTTGGCGTGCGTGTGCCTGGCGCCCCGTGGCAGAGGCGGCCGCGGTCTGCGCCGTCGCCCGTCCAGATAGCACAACGCCTCACTGTGCCTATAGCCGAGCGAGTGTTTGAACCCCGTGCTTTTGGATCCACCACAGAATTTTCTACTGCGACGTTCGAGCGAGTCGTCTGCTCCGCTGGGGACGCAGGCAGCTTGGCGGCTTTCGGCCGGCCCTGTGCTTGCTGGAACATTTTAACATTTACACTTTTGTTATAAGCTATTTAAAACCAGTAAAACGACTTGATATCCAGAAAGATGAACACTTTTTTAACGGCTAACTTTTGAAAGCCCACGACGCTCTGCCCAGCCTGCAGCCTCACGAGGGCAGCCCCGGGCTGGCGGCTGCACTGAGGCACGCCGGGGATTGTCTTCAGAGTTTATTTTTTAAGTGACAAGGACCCCGTCTTCCTGTGCAGCCGCCAGGAAGCGGCGAGAGTGCCATGCGAGAGCTGCGACAAGCCTCTGCGCCTCCTTCCTGCGCCCTCTCCCACCCGGCAGACGTGTCCGGAACACTGCTGAGCGCACAATGAGGGCGCCGGGGCGGGAGACGGGCGTCCAGTCCACGCAGTGGGCAGCCGTGCCCCCGCCGCGCCCACCCTGAGAGCCCCTTGGGAGGCGCCGTGCGGTGGCGACGGAGGTGCTCTGCGGTCGATCAAGCCGCTCTTTGTTGTGGGGCTGCGGCTGCGGCGTTGACGTCACTTTCCCTTTTCTTCTGTTTGTTCATTTAAACGTATATTTAGAGCTGCACTTTGTCAGAACTCTTCTCTTCTCTCCTCTTTTTATTCCCAGTTACCTGAGGCTTTCACTTTAAGACTTGCAGCCGATTTGTCGGGCACTTCCCGCCATGGCGCTTGTGTACTCGGGGACCCTCTGGTGCTTGGCTGAACAAGGGAATCACAAGGAAACAAAAATGCAAAAACTGAACCTCGGGGGGTAGTTCTGTGCCTTCCAGCATCTTGTACAGCAAATCCTGACTCGTGTCTTTTTACCCCCAAAATACCGTGTTCAGTAGCCATTGAATCTGCCACTATCAAAATAAGTTACTCGCATTTATTCCAAATAATCTCGTTTATTCTCAACTGTTTATGCAAATTGTGTAAGGTTTCTTTTACCCCAGCCCCAGTAGACAAGAGGCGGCTCCCCAGCCTAAAATTGTATTTATTTACACAAGAAGATCTCACGGGCGGTGGCAGCTGTGAGGCCCCGAGCAGGCGGGCAAGCAGCGAGCGGCGCGGCCGAGGCTGCCCAGCACGTGGAGGGGCTGGTTGCGCGGCTTCTGCCCTTGATTTGTGGGGGGGGCCTCGTGGGCACCTGGGCTGGGGGCTCCTGTTCGTCTCCGTAGCTGTGCCGGCGCCTGGGTCCTGCAACGTGCTCGTCTCTCCAGGGCATCGGTTTTGTTACGTGCGACGTGGTGCTGTTTTCAGCGTCGTTTCTCCAGATTCGTGTTTTCGAAGGAAACTAAACAACTTGGTTGGAGCAGGCTCCAGGCGTGACCTCACTGAGCTCAGACGACCCCGTCCGCGCCCCGGTGGACTCCCGCCCCAGCTTCCACGTTTGCTCCGTTTGCTTTTGAGTTTCCAGGCCCCAAAGGAAGACGGCCTTTCCAGAGCGCACGGCACCGCCCGTCCTGGCCGGCGACCGCCCCGGAGGCCAGGCCCACGCCCCCTTCCTGCCTGTCCGGGCCTGGGGGTCCACCGCACGAGGCCGTGCCCGGAGCTTGGGGGCCGCCCGCACCCTACTTTTCCGTTCCCGTGGCTGCGTTTTGGTTTATTTTCAGTAAAAGGGAGAAGAGGTTTCTGGCCCGTCGGCTGTTGACTCTCCCTGTGTCAAGCCATCATCAGGTCACGTATTCAGCTTCATCACTCGTCATTTCTAGGCGAAAAGGAGGTTTTTACCGAAGGGAAAACAACAGCAATAACACTACGGAGCAGCTAACTCGTACGCGTCCTGTCCCCTCCCCGGAACTAGCCGATGTACAGACACCGCGTGTAAATACTTCCGTTGGCGCTGCGCTCTGCGGCACACCTGTATGTGGCGGTCCCTTTCCAGACGCCCTCTTCTCCCCCGGTAGCTGTCCTGTTTTCCGAGTCGTTTTTAACGGAGGGAAAAACCAAGCCTCGTCAGCGAGGGAGCAGAGCCCCTTGCCGCCCTCCGCCCGGCCCCCGCCCGGCCCCCGCCCCGGCAGCCACGTGGGGTGAGGGAGGGGCTGGTCGTTGCTTTAAACCCGAAGTCAGAAGTGACATTTTTTTCAATTACGGAAAAAACACGCCTCGACCTTTATAATCCCAGGAGCGTTTCCGTGCATCCCGTTCTCCTGCGCTGCTGCTAATGACGATACGACTTACTCTACTATCCGAAAACTATTTTTATGTAATTAATGTATGCTTCCTTGTTTATAAATGCCTGATTTTAAAAGAAAAAACAAAGAGCTTGGCCTATTTATCTATTTCGCTGTGTACCCGCCGCCCTCTGAGCAGACGCTGTTGTACAATAAAGGACTTTGAGAGTCAGGACGGAGGCCCGCATGCGTGTGCTGCCGCGGGCAGGGGGCTTGCGGCCCCCCGTCCATGGTGGGCTGCCTTCGAGGCCCTGCTGGGACCGAGTGCCCCCTGCCAGGCATGGGCAGGGGGCTTGCGGCCTTGGCTGCTCCATCTGCACCCCGTCTCCTGGAGGCAGGGACCACCAGCTGCTCCCATCTGGCACTGGAGGCATCGGAACCCCGAGGCTGCAGGCCCCAGCCCGACACTGCAGGCGCTTTCCCGCACCAGGGAAACCCATGAGAGCTAGGGCCCCCGAGGTCACGGAGAAACTGGCCAGTGGGGGCTCAGGTCTCTCCCTAAGCACCCCCGTTCCCTCTCTGCACCCTGAAATCCCCCCCGCCCCCGGGCACGGCAGTGCCTCCTGGGGCCCAGAAGTCAGGCCCCTCCCCCTGCCTCCGACAGGCCCCCAGGAAAGGTGCGGGATGGGCTGAAGTCCAGGAAGGGCCTGTTCCAGTCTGAAGGAGCCACTGCGGCCCCAGGCCAGGCCAGACCCCGGAGGAGAGGGTGCTTGGCACCCCAGTGTCTGCCCCCCATCACTCATAGGCCTCCCCTTCCCCCCAGTGGGGAAGCCAGCAGGGGCCGTGAGGCCAAGCTCCCCCAGCTCTGCCCCGTCACCCTTGAATCAGGCTGCACCCTGCCTGGGGTCCAGGGGTCTGGAGCTGTGGGGTCAGTGCAGCCCAGTCTGGCCCCCCTCGGCACCATGGGACTGCCAGACCAAGCCTGGGGCCAAAGGGCCCTGCCAGAGCCGAGCTGGACCCCTGTGCGTCCCCACGTTGGCCCTCCAGGAAGGCCACTCGGGTCCACGCACGGGCTGGGCGGCCAGAGGCTTCACCACCCTCCAGATCGTCCCTTCGGCCTCACAGGACTGAGAACTCCAGGGCCAGCACCACACCACCTGCCCACGCAGCCAGGGACCCTGCATCCCCCACCCGGGTTGCCCCTCGGCCGCCCCCAGCTGTCCTGCACTGCCCCCAGGGTAGTCCCTTGGCCGCCCCCAGCTGTTTCTCAGCTGCCTCCCCAGCTGTCCCCCAGCCCCCCCAGCTGTCCCCCAGCCCTAGCGGGTTTCTCTGCCCTAGGCAGCTCTTGGCGCTCCCCAAGGGACCACGGCATCTGGCATGAGCCCCCCGGCACACCCGTGCCAGCACGGGCCCCCATCCCAGTCCTGTGACCCCCAGCTTTTTCCTCTCAAGTCCCCAGCAACACGGCCCGGCGACCATCCCAGGGCCCTTCCCTCGTGTGTCCCCTGTGCCCCCGGCCCCCCGTGCGTGTGGTCAGGGGCCTTATCTGGGAAGCGGGCGCTGGGCAGCCTCGGGGGAGAGGAAGCCGCCTCTGCGTGATAGAGATGACTGCCAGGGCTGCGGCAGGGAACCTGCCCTCCCTGTGGCCTTAGAGCTTCCACCCCCTCCCGCCGTTCCCGGGGCCCACCTGGCCCTGACCCCTGGCTCAGGCCTGGCCGCTGCCCACCCCAAGCGTCTGCTGACTGCCCCCCCACAGCCCCTCTGTCCCTGGTCCGTCGCCTTGGCCTGTCAAAGGGTTCCCGTCTGGCCAGGACAAGAAGGGCGAGGGGCGAAGCCCAGGAGGTGAGACCCCCCCACCCGCACTCCACTCGCAGCCCTGCCCTGGGGGGCTCCCACAGAACCCACCCCCGTGGGGAGGCCGGAACCCTCAGCCTGGGGTGGAGGGCACCGGCCCAGCCCTCCCAGCCCCAGCAAGTGGCTCCGCTCAGGAGAGCGGGGCGTTTCGTGGAGTGGCTGAGGGCCAGGGAAGCCCCTCCCACAGGGCCCGAGCGCCTGCCCGCGGCCAGGCCTCCTCAGGCACGCGGCCATGCGGCCATGCGTGGCCAGGGCCCGGGCACCGGCCTGAGCAGGTGGCCCCGCAGCGGGGAGGGGGCCGGCCGGGCTACGCTGGGTGGCGGCCAGGGCCTCTGCTTCCGCAGCACAGATGGCGCCTGCTGCTAAGGAGGCCTGTTCCGGAAACCTCCAGAGACAGGGCCCCCGTGTGAAATCGGGGGCTCAAGGTCAGGCACCCTGAGTCCCAGTGCCGCTCGCAGCCCAGGCAGGGGCCCTTGAGCCCCCACCCAGCGCCTCTCGGTGGCTCACGGGGCCCCAGGGAACAGGCCCCACGAGGTCCAGATCTGGCCACGAGGGCACCAGGAGCCGTGACCCGCACATGCACGTTGGCGGTGCGGGGGCCATGGGCAGCCGGGGGGGGCTCGGCACAGGGGGCTGGACCGGGGTTGGGTGGCCCCTTCACCACCACCCCACAGCCACTGAGGTCTTGTCGGATATGCGGTCCGAGTGCCACCCTGCAGAGACGCCGTGACGGGCCAGCTGGAGGAGGGGTCCCTGGCTGGAAATGGGGACACGGTGCCCCCACCCGGTCCCAGTGCCCAGGGCTCGGCAGCTGGCAGCCCAGGCTCGGCTCTGTCCCCGTCTGACCCCACCACCCCTGCAGTCAGAACCTTCTGGCTTCTCTGGCAAGTGGATCCTCCAGGGAAATGTTCCTCAGAGAACACAAGTGCCAGGCAGGCGGGGGCGAGCCCACCCTGCCGCCCCCTCCCAGTACAGGGGTGTTCAGTCATTGGGGGCCCCTCTGGGTGAGGGACCCACACATGCCAAGAGGGGCCCGGCAGCACCCCAAACTCCCTCCCAAACCTGCCTGGGGGAGGCTGAGCCTGGGCTGATGCGGGCGGGCGCCACTCCGTCAAGCTCGGGCACCCTGACGGCCACCGAGACAGACTGGGTGTGGCCGTGCAGGGGTCCCAGTGCTCGGCGCCAAGTGTCGCAGGCCCCAGCCTGCCCACGGGATCAGGGACGTGAGGACGGAGCAGGTTCTGCAGAGCGACAGGTAGGGGATGGGCCGGGGGCAGATGAGCCCCCCAGTTCCTCCACCCTCCTGGGGGCTGGCAGTGCAGAGAGGCAGGTCTGCACCTCCTGTGGAGCACTGCACGGGTGTGCGTGCACATGTGTGCGTGTCTGGGTGTATGCATGCCCGCACTACATGGTGCCATGGGTGTGTCTGCACGTGTGCATCTGGGTGTGTGCACGCCCATGCTGTGGGGTGCATGTGCATGCATGCGTGTCTGCACGTGTGTGTGTGTGTCTGGGTGTGTGCATGCTCACATCGTGGAGTGCATGGGTGTGTGTGCACATGTGTGCGTGTCTGCACATGTGTGTGCATGTCTGGGTGTGTGCACACCCATGCCATGGGGTGCATGGGTGTGTGTACAGGTATGCATGTCTGCACGTGTCTGTGTGTCTGGGTGTGTGCACGCCCACACCGCAGGGTGCATGGGTGTGTGTACACATGTGTGCATCAGTGTGTGCATGCCCGTGCTGCAGGGTGCATGGGTGTGTGTGAACGTGTGGGTGTGTGCACATCTGCACTGCAGGGTGCATGGATGTGTAAGTGTGTCTGTGTCTGTGTGCACAGGTGTACATGTCTGGGTGTGTGCATGCCCGTGTTGCAGGGTGCATGGGTGTGTGTGCATGTGTGTGCCTGTCTGGATGTGTGCATGCCTGCACTATGGGGTGCATGGGTGTGTGTGCACATGTGTGTCTGGTGCATGGGTGTGTGTGCACGTGTGGGTGTGTGCATGCCGGCGCTGCAGGGCTGGGGACCAGGAGTGAGGCGGAATTGACGGCTGCATGCACATGGCCACCCCTGCGCCCGCATCTGAGATGGGCACAGGCTCAGGTGGGCAGCAGAAACTGAGCAGCCCAGGCCGGACCCTCAGCCCCACTGGGGACAATGGATGGTCCTTCCTCTCCTCCCCCTCTGAATCTGCTGTGCCCTGGCCCTTGCCTGTCCACTGGCCAGTCCTCCCCCACCCTGTACCTGCTTCTCTGGGCAGGAAGGTGGGCGCTCATGGACAGCCCAGCCCCAGGGGAGTCTCAGAACGTCCCAGCGGGTCAGGGGAGTCCCTGGCCACGTGGCCGCCTTCTGGGGTCCCGCCTCCTGCACAGCGGAGCATGCTGGGCTTCTACCCCAACCCGCCCACCCCTGCTCGGGGTCGAACCCCTCGACTCCAGGACAGGAGACCCTGCAGTGGAGCCCCTGGCCCCAGGCCAGGACCTGCGCCCCAGATCCCCCCACTCCCCCCACATGGGGGTGCAGGTGGGGTTCCTCCCCCTGGGATCCCGGCCCCCCTGGAAGAAGGGCGCGCTGAGGAGCCAGCAGGGAGGCCGAGCCTGTTCCCAGACATTCCAAAGCCCTGCTCCTTCCCGCCTGGCCGGAAGCGGGGCTGGGGAGGAGGGGCGCTGCGGCCCGCTGCCCCCACTCCCTGGCCGGCCCAGCGCCCCGGCCGCGGCCCGGTGTGTCCAGGAGGCGGGGGTCCCTCGGTCCCCTTTTCTGCTTTCCACCCCCACTTCCGTTCTCCGCCCTCCGCGGTTGGATGCGGCCGTGGATTCCAGGAAAGGAGCCCTGGCCCCTGGGCCGCCTCTTTCTGTGGAGGGGGATGCAGAGACGGGGGCCGTGCCCAGGGGTGCCCTCCCAAATCACATGTGCAAGCCCCGGAGGTGCACTGAGGGGCGCTGTGGCCACCCCCATCAGGCTGCGGGGAGGGGCTCCAGCGTGGGAGGCCGGCCGCCCCCCCACCCCCCGCCAGCGCTCTCGCGTGGGCTCAGAACCCCCCAGTCAGGCTGGAGCCCCGGGGGGGGGGTGTGTGCTCCTGGGGGCGGAGCCGGGGAGGGGGCTGGGGGCCAGGGGGATGGGCTCGAAGGTCCCAGGCCTAGGGAAAGCCCCTCCCCCGGGGGGGGGCACATTCCTTCCCTCCCTTGGGTGCCTCTAGGGGTCCAGCGAGGATGCGGATGGGCCCCCTCAGCTCCCCCAGCCGAGGCCGGCGCGGGGCTGGCGGGGTGGGAGCTGCGTCTGGGGGAGTCCCCCGCGGCGTGGGGGGTCGGGAAGGAGGGCGGCCGGCCGCTGCCCCCGCCTTCGGGGGCTTCCAGGAAGGGCCGGGGCCGGGGCCGGGGCGGGAGCGGAGCACTCGGGGCGCAGCTGCCCCCCAGCCCCGGCCGAGCGCGGGCGCCCGGGCGGGGCCGCTTCCTGTTACGTGTTTTACGGAAAACCCGACTCAGCTGCTCCGGCCTCTCGGGCGGGGACTCCCCCCGGGCGCCCCCGCCGCCCGGTTTCGCTTCCCCTCCCCCCCGCGTGGGGGGGTCCGGCCCCGGCCCCCGCCCCTGGATGGTTCCGGCGGGCGCGACACTTGGGGCGCGGGGGGGCTTCCGGCCGTGGGACTGCGGGGCCGAGCGCCGGGGGAGGGCGGGGGCGGCGCCCGCGGTCGAGCCGACACGGGGACCCCCCAACCGCCAGCCGGGGACGCCGCGGGGTGGGGGCCGCGAGGTCCGGGATGCCGCAGCGCGACCTCCCTCGGGCGCCGAGTTTGCCCCCCAGTCCCCCCATCGCGCCCCCGCGCACGGGAAGGAGGCGGGGGCCGCGCGGGCGGCAGGAAGTGCCCCCTCCCGCGCCCGGGGGTAACCCTTCCCGCCCGCCGGAGAGGAGGCTCCCGCGGGAGCTCGAGGGGCCCCGGGCCCTGGGGGCGGGGCCGGCATCGCCGCTTCCCCCGCCACCGACTCGGGCTGCGCGGGGCGGGCTCGACTCGCGGAGGGACCCCCGGCTCGACGGGCCCCGGAGCGTGCAGACGCTGACGTGGCCGGACACCCCCGGCACGCCCGACGCCTCGGCGCGACCCCCGGCGGAGGAGGGGGGCACTGCAGCTGTGGGGGAGGGGAGGGGGGGCGAGGGCGGAGAGGGGGCAGGGGCGGGCGCTGGGGGGCGAGCGGGAGGCATCTCCCGAGTCCGCGCCCGCATTCCCTCTGCGGAAGGCCCGGCGCAGCCCCCTCTTTCTGACAGAATCCGCAGGGAACCCCGCTCCCGGCGGCTCTGCGCGGGGCCTGTTCCCGCAGGTCGCGGGGAGGCGGGAGCGGGAGCCGGTGGTCGCCGGGGGTTGGGCCTGGAGCTGCCCGGCTTAGCAAGAGGGTGGCGCCCCTGGCCGTCCCCCCACCTCTCTCTGCCCCGGTGGAGACCACCCGGGTCCTCACTCACCCTCCCTCCCGGAGCTCTTCCCTTAGGCTGCACCCAGCGTGCCCTTGACCCTTTGGCCCTTGCCAGCCCCCCCACCCCCCAGTTCAGGCCTCAGCCCAGGCTGAGCTCGGGGCCCCCCACTGCGGCCTGTAAGCCCTTCTCCAGGCTGCCTAGAGGAGAGACCCCGCCAGGGCCCCCGATGACCCCCCGCGGCCAGTCCCTGCCCTCTGCAGCCCCAGGGAGGGGGGACTCAGGGTGGAGGCGCCTTGCATCTGCCTCTGCTGTTCGCAGGGGTGCCCCATCTTTGAGTAGGTTTTGTTTTCTTGCTATGCCCCGTGGAAGCCCCCGTGGGCTTGTCTGACAGGATTAGTGTCCAGTGGAGGCCCCCCAACCTCTGGATGGGCCTGGATGGGGCTCTGGGCAAGGTCTCCAGGGAGGGGTCCTGCACCCCGAGGCCACGTCCCCAAGGGCTTTTGGGAGCAGCTTTCCGGGGTCCAGCTGGGGGCTGTGTCCTGACCCCCGGCAGGCCTGGGGGTGCGTGAGGCAAAGGCTTCCACCACTGCCCAGTCCTGGGACCACGCCAGGCCCGACAGACCCCGGGCCACACTGGGGAGGCAGTAATGGGAGGGGGCCTGGAGAGAAGTGAGCGTCCTGCCAGGTCCCTGTGCACCACTCGGTCTACCCAGAAATCGCACCCCTGGCTGTGGCTTTGGGGTGGGTGCCCACTGGGGGCTTCACGCCAGGACCCTGGCGGGGCAGCTGCGGTGGGCGTGGGAGCTTGGCAGGGCTCCCCCAGACCTGCGGCCATCCTGGGATCTGCGGCTGGGGGTCCCTTCCATCAGAGGGCCCTGGGCCTGGCGGTGGGTGACTGACCCCTGCCCTGCGGGTCAGGAAGGGCCAGGGCACCCCCAGGAAGTGCGGCCAGGGAGAGGCCCAGCTCGCACGGCAGGCTCTGCTGCCTGCCTGGCACGAGGCCTCCCCGGGAGCGTCCTGGGTGACCGGGCTGGGACGGGCGCAGGCCAGGCTGGTGTCCCAGGGTGCCCGGTACACTGCCTTCTGTTCTGTGCATGGCCGCCAGGCAGCCTGCACAGCAAGTCCTGACTCCGGGCAGTGGGAGCTGCGGTCCTGGCCAGGGTGGGTGCCCGCCCCACCCCACCCCCGCACCACAGCCAACGAGGGTGCTGTGTCGTCGCAGCAGCCCGACCCCCCGTTACCGCTCGGTCAGTACTTGCAGGTGTCCCCCTCCCGAAGGGGCAGAGGCAGGAGGGGCCCCTGGGCAGGAGGCTAGGCCCCCACAGCCCGGTTTCTCCTCCAGGGGTTCGCGGGGCTGGGCGGAAGCTGGTCGGGAACGGGCAGAGCTTCCTGGGTGCACAGCATGCCGGAGAGGCACAGGGAGCCCTCCGGAAGCCACCCTGGTGCCGGGTGAGTGCCCACGGGGGTGGGTGGCTGAAGCCGCCCCGGGGGTTCCCTTGGGCTGTTGGGTGGGGACCTGCCCAGGGAGGGCTGCCCGGGGGCCTGTCCCAACCCTTGTTTTGCTTTGGTCTTTCTGGGAATCCCAGTTTCATCTGCATATGCCTTTGGGAGGCAGGGAGAGCAGCAGGGGTCAGATTTGGGGGGGAGGGGCAATGCTGGGGAGGCTGGGGCTGATTCCTGCCTCTCCCGCCCTGCCCCACCTCACCCCACTGTCGCTAGGGTGCCCCTCGGATGCCCAGCTGGTCAGGGGGGCACTGCCTTTCCTGGGGGGCTCCACCTCCTCCCTCGCCAGGAGTCCTCTCAGCACCTCTCTTGGCAGAGTGTGGGGATGGGGCACAGAGGACAGCACCCCCCCAGGGTCCCGTGGTCTCATGGGCCCCCAAGCAGCCCCACCAGGAAGCCAGGGGGCAGGGGCCTGCTCGGGGTGAGCAGGATGGGGGGCGGTGTTTTGTTTGCAGAAATTTCATTGACTCATAACCTGCCACGAGGGAGCCCGCCCTGCGCAGACCCGCCTCTCCCCCTGGTCAACGGGGGGGGGGGGGGG
>JAQZBX010017814.1:0-35215 GCA_029593785.1 Cabassous unicinctus | reverse complement strand
AAAAAAAAAGATTAGGACTTTTGATTCAACTATGTCAGTAAGGCATGACTCATGTTAAGTCCCTGACCCCTTGCTGGGTGTGATATAAATGACCACTCACATAGACACAGGAAGAGAGAGCTCTGTTATTTTTGATCCTGCCATGTGACAGAAAGGAGAAGCCTTCAACAGCTAAGGCCCTGGAGAGAGAAGAACCATTTTCTTGATAGCTTACAGCTGAAATTGTGAAGCATGCAGAACAGCTGAGACTGATACAGGACTCCCTAAGAGACAAGCCCTATGCCAGCTTGCAGCTGAAATCAGGAAGAAATCAGAGCAGCTGAGCCTGAGAGAGGAAGCCTAGAGAGGAAGGCTGAAACAGCAACAGCGTGGAGATCAGCGGCCATCTTGCTTCACCACGTGGCAACACTCTGGGATCAACAGTAGCTGACTTTGGTGAGAAGACATCTCTGCTGATGCCTTGATTTGGCCTTGGAATTGTAAGCTTTTATCCTCAAATAAATCATCGTTATACAAACCAACAGATTTTTGGTACTTTGCATTGGCAGCCCTTTGGCAGACTAATGCAACAACTTAACTTCAATAGTATATACATATACCTTTTCTATACTCTATCCTCCTCACATTTTTGTTGTACTTAATACAGAATATACCTTTATACTTTGTGTGTTTAAAACCATAGATTTATCATTACTTTCTATGCATTTGCATTTATAAGTGTGGCAATTAAAAAGTAAAGTTACATATCAATCTATACAATTCAATAGTACTGGCATTTAAAATTACCCATATGGATACCTTTATTGGAGGTCTTTATTTCTTTATGCTGCTTCAATACACTGTCCAGTGGCCTTTCCTTTCAGTTAGAAGAACTCTCTTTAGCACTGCTTATAGGCCAGGCCTAGAGGTGACAAACTCACTCAGCTTTTGTTTATCTGGGAATGACATCATCTCTTCCTCATTTTTGAAAGACTCTTTCACTGGTTTTAAAATTCTTGGTTGGCAATTGCTTTCTTTCAGACTTTAATACTCCATACCATTGCATTCTTGCCTCCATGTTTTCTGATGACCCCAACACTTAGTCTTTTTGGGACTTCCTTGTGCAAAATATGTTGCTTATCTTTTGCAGCTTCTGGGATTCTTTCCTTGTCCTTGGTATTTGTTTGACTACTATGTTTGTGGGCATGGTTGTCTTTGAGTTTATCCTGTTTGGGGTTTGTTAAGATTCTTGAATGTCCATATTCATATCTTTTTTTAAATTTGGGAAGTTTTCTGCCATTATTTTTTCAAATATTCCTTCTGTCGTTTCTCTCTTTCTTATCCTTCTAGGAAGTCATGAAAATCTCTTATGCTCAGTTTGTTTTTTAAAATTCTTTTTCCTTTATGCTCCTCAGTCTGAATCATTTCAATTGTTTTGTCTTTGAGTTCACTGGTTCTTTCCTCTGACCTCTGTCAGTTCCAATTGGCTGTTAAAACCCTCTAGGGAAGTTTTCATCTCAAGTATTATGCTATTCCACTCCAGTATTTCTGTTTCATTCCTTTTAAAATTTTCTTATTGTTATTTTCTTATTCACATTTATTTTCATGCTATCCTTTAGTTCTTTATCTGTTTTCTCTTTACCTTCCTTAGCATATTTAGGATCATTTTTAAAAGTTCTTTTTTCTGTAATTCTGATTCTTGTGTTCTATTTTGATAATTTCTATATATTTTTTTCTTGTTCCTTTGGATGGGCCATTATTTCTTGTTTCTTTGTTTTCTTATAATCTTTTGTTGGACAGTGTACATTTTAATATCTTTAAGTGTTAACTCTGGGATATAAACCCTGAGCTGTCTATTCCTTAAGTTTGTATCCAGATTTTCTCGAGTGCTAACAGTCATTGAAAACAAATTGAAGCAAAAAACTCCTTCCACAGTCTTTGCAAATTGGCTCTGCATTGGCTGGTACTCTCCTTCAGAGTTTATCCCTCATATCAAAAAGATCAGCCCAAAGTAAATGAGAAGTGCAGGGTTCTCTCCATCTTTTCTGAGCCTGCATCTTCTGGGCTTGTGCTTTCTCCTTGCCTTAGGAATTTTCCCTTTTTACAGGAATTTCAAAGGCCCTTCTTCTCTACATGAAATAAATTTTCTTCTCTTCCTGGGTATTGTGTTGTATGACTTATAGCAGGTAATCCTTTGCCCTGGGCCATTTTGCCTTAATTGTTTCTTACACTGTTTAATCTGTAAGCAACCTCTTCTGCCTCTAGGGCAAGTTCTAGGAGGGGGAGCCAGAGCCTAGTTCCCTGATTCAGTCTTCACGTTTCCACCAAATAGATTGGTACCATACAGGTACCTCAGTATGCACATATGGGTTACTCTATTCCCTTCAGAACAGGGCCAGGGACCAACAACGGGAGTGCATTCTGACTCCATGCTGCATCATGGAGGGGGTTGGGGAAAGACCAGCAAGGATGCTACAAACTTCTTTTACTGTTTTTAAAGCTGCTTTTTCTTGATTTGGTACTCACTCAGGTACTGCATGCAACCTTTTAACTGTTTACTGGAATTCTGAGGAAAGTGACTCTGCCAGTTTTTGCTAGTTGCTCAAAGATTCTGTGGTGGAACAGCATCCTGAAGCATTTACAACATTATCTTGGTCTTTACCTAAACATTTAAACTTAACTCAATTTTGACACCTCTGAGTGTCATTAAATCATTACACCATTTTTAAATGTAAAATGTTTTTAAATGTATGTTTTTAAGAATTGCGCACATTTCTAAGCATTTATTTACTTAAACAATCTTGTACATTTTTGACTATTCATTTATTGTCTCATCATGACCATGATTTTTCTACAATAAGACATTTAGTAAGACAAGCCTAAAAACATGCTTTTATTTGGTAAATGATTAGTGCAGTTTATCTTTCCCAGTCCTTCAATTTTATATTCTTCTAGTTAACTATCTCTTATAGCCTGGACAAACCTTATTCTACAGCCTTAGCTCCTACCACTTTACCACTAAACAATTATGATGTTTCTCTTTTTTAACAGAATTATAAAAGAAAACATTGAGAAGCTCCCACTCATTCTTTAATAACTAAATCAAATATCACCTTCTCTGTGAAAACTTTCTCATCTCCCCCAGACCTAGTAACTTTCCTTTTTGTGATTATATTGAACTTTAAAATGATCTCTTTAGAGCTATAGTTATATTGTATAATTATTTTTAAAATATATGAAGCAGTAATTGAGTATATATCCTCCTTTATTAGTTTATATATTTCTAGTAATTACCATGATGCCTCATATATGTTTAGTGTTCAATAAATATCTGTTGAATAAATGAATGTATTATTTAGTGAAAAAAAAGGGAATTTATGTGCTACTAAAGTTGTTCAATGGATATGAACTAAGGATTACTTACTGGAGAAACTATTAAGTAAATTTCTGGACTTAATGTAAAAGAGCTGAGTAAAGATAATGCATAATCCACATATTATTTAACATTTTATAACTTAAATATAATATATTATGTTCTATATAATTGTATTATTATATGGCTATAAAACATTTAATACCCAGATTTTTTCTCAGAAACATCACCTATATTTAAGTTAAAATAGAATATTCTCTTGATTTTGAATTAGTGTGAATTGTTTAAATAGTATTTAAATCAGCTGGCACTCCTGATAGTAAGACTATAAAGAGAAATAATAACAGAGTATGTAAGGTTTCATGGAGAAAATATTTAGGAAAGCAAGTGCAGTAGTAGAGAAGAGGTGAGAACAAAAGGGAATAAGTAGGCATTTTATCTGTCAATTTCACTCAGTGTGAATTAAAAACACTTCCATCTGCTTGAGGCTGTAAAAGTCCCCTGGATGCTAGTAAGCTTGATGTTATTACCTAGTAATCTGGTATTACTTGCTTCAGTTCATTAGTATTAGCTCATATATATTCAAAGCACACTACAGTGTATATACTGCCACTGATTGACACATATTAAAGAGGCACATTTTAAAATATTTGGCACTGAAACCATGAGTGAATTAAGTATAAACATTCTTAGTTTTTACAAATAATCCTTCAGCGTATGTATTTAGCACAAATGAACTGCACCCCTATTTTCCTCTTTTAATTATAAACTGGAAAGCTCAGAATAAAGTTTTGATATCAAACTTAAAAGTATGTTATGAATTAATTTATCTGTACTGATCTTTCTGACAACATTTTGTGGAGTGTTTGATGAAATCATAGTTGCTACACTTAGCCAAGTCTTTAGCTTTTCTTTACTTGGGTTGGGCAATAGGACCATTGGCAATTGTGGCTCTACCTAGATATTCTTGATGAAACAAAGCATCTGATTAACTTGGTAGGAATAACCATAAAGGTTTGGATAAAAATTAATCTTCTCCCTTGCAGGTTCTTGTCCAAGAAGGGATAACAATGAGTAATATAACTGAAAAAGTATCCAGTGTCTCCCTGAACTCTAGGGAGATTGAATGTAACATGATAATGATTTCAGGATGATTGTTTGAAGCAGGCAGACATGAATCCATGTTTTACCCCCATTATTGATTAGTTTGTATCTTTTTGCCTTCTTTCTTCACCATTTGTTTCTCTCTCTCTCTGTCTTTCTCATGGCATAATATCTCCTGTCTCATGAGAGTCCATGTAGCACAGTGCTTACAGGGAGGCAAACTGAAGCTGGAATTTCACAGTCTGCTTTTGAATCTCTCCTCCAATATGTATCAAGTGTTTGAGCATGAGCATTTCTTTTAACCTCCTTGAGCCTCTGAAGTTATCTGTGCAATTTGAGATGTCATATTTGCCACATCAAGGTTCTGCATTAAATTAAATAACACACGTGTAAACATCATTTTATAAAGAACTACAGAGTTATAGTGTATTGGTCAGCCAAAAGGGGTGCTGATGCATAGAACCAGAAATCTGTTGGCTTTTATAAAGGGTATTTATTTGGGGTAAAAGCTTACAGTTACAAGGTCCTAAAGAGTCCAACTAAAGGTTGATTTCTCACCAAAGTCAGTTGCCATGTGTTGAAGCAAGATGGCGGGCAATCTCTCCAGGTCCCTCCTTCCTTCTTCCTCTTAGGGCTTCATGGACCCAGCTTCTTCCTCTCAGGGCTTCTCAGCGGCTCTGTTCTCTTCACAAAGTCAGTTGTAAACTATTAGGCAAATGGCTCATTTCTCCCTGGGGCTCCAGGATCAAAACTGACAAAGTTCTTTCTTCTTCTGTGTCTTCTTCTGTGTATCTTCTTGAGTGACTGCCCATTTTTATAGCCCAATAAGGGGGTGGGGAATCAACTCTGAGTCATGCCCTACTGATGTGGTCAAATCAAAGCCCTCATCTTAACATAATTTAACACAGACATCTCAGCTGAATCTAATACAATCAAAGGCGATCACACCCAGAGGAACAGTTTACAAACATAACTCTCTTTTTGGAATTCATAAATAATCTCATACTGCCACATACAATATATTGTGATAGTATTGTATTACTATCTTCAGATGTGAGAAAACTTGAATTAATTAGAGATTATTGTTCAGAGACAAAGGTGATTATGTCAGTCTAAATCTTGGTGAGTGACAGGAAGATAACAATAAATAAGCTCACCGTTTACAGATTCCTCCGAATCTATTCTCAATTTTCCTCCATAGCACTGAGAACTAACTGAAAGCAGGTAGAAATCAGAGATCAGTAATCCAGTGAAATTTTCTGTTGAATTCTGATATCAGTTATTTAATAAATAATGGTAATGACTTAAAATGTTAGTATTGCTGACATCATTTGGTAGATTCTGGTCCAAATGGTGGCAGAATGCAGAATTCTTCATGACCCACATTTTAGTGGGTCATGAAAAGAGGAAAATTAAATGAAAAGAGGAATTAATTTTTTAAAATATGTTCTTATTTCCTGTATTAAATTTAGCTGTCAGGTGTAAAGCTAGATTTATTTAGTCTCTCTTTTTTAATGCTGTATTATGTTTTACACTAATCCATTCCTGTGGGTATGAGACCAGTTTGACTGGGCATGATTCATGTTGAGTCTCTGCCCTCTTGCTGGGTGTGATATAAAGGGAGACACAGAGACTCAGACAGACAGAGGAAAAGGGAACTGCCATGTTTAATCCTGCCCTGTAAGAGAGAGGATCACTTAAACATGAAGCCTCAAGAGACTGGGTCCACAGAGCAACTCAAGAAGAGATGAGCCTTATGGCTGATAGCTTACAGCTGAAATCAATAAGAAAGCAGAACAGTTGAGCCTCAGAGTAAAAAGTAAATGCTTACAGTTCCAAGGCTGTGAAAAGTCCAACACAGGGCACCATAAGAGGTGCTTTCTCACTCAAGTCAGCTGCCACTCACTGTTGAAGCAAGATGGCGATGGTCTCTGCCTGGTCTCTCTCTGCCTTCCCTCCTATTTTTGTTAGAGTTTCTTTTTAAGCTCTTTAGGACTTTTATCAGGAAGACCATAGTGCTATGGGGGTGGCATTCAAGGGAGTAGAAGAATGTCTCTGTCTTTGAGGAGCTTTTACATTCACTAGGACTACAAATTATGCATGAAAAGTTAATACTAGACTAATGTAGGAGTCAATGGCAAATGTAGGGTATGTATATATGTAATAGACGAATAAGTTACTGTGTTACTTTAATCCTTCATTAGAATGCATAACAGACAAATGCGAAAGGAAAACCTTATCTCTATGGATTTGGAATCATATGAATGAGTAAACCATGTTTGCTGGGTACCTGTTAAGTGGCAGGAACTTTACATACCTTAATAAATGATCACAACAGTGCCATGGATTATCACTAGTATTCCTCTTTTACAGATATGCAAACTAAGGAAGAGAGAATTTAAATAATATGATAAAGGCTAAATGACTAGAAAGTCAGGGATTAAAACACAACCAACAGCTTTTGATGCCAAAGTATTAAAGAAAGTATCTCTGTTCTGTGCTCCGCTGCTGCAGGATGGAGAAGAATTATCTACATGTTCTGTCTCATTCATGTATTTTGGTTATATATTTTATAAATCTATAAAGAGAGAAGCAATGTTTAATCAGTTACAAACACTTCTGAGTCTTATTTGCTACACAAAGGCAAACTATTTTTTGGAGATACCTATATACTCTTCTCCTCAGGCAATAATAATAGCATTCAAATTATTTCAAGCAAATAACTTAGACATGAAAGAGCAAAAGCAGTATAAGCAGATCAATAATTTAATTTGTGAAATATCAAGAGTGTTCATAAACACAAGCCATCATTTTTGCATTAATAGTACACTTATCAAAATGTTTCAAAAGCTCTTTCTTCCACAGAATCAGAATTACTGCCAAGTAATCATTTGTTCATCATTTGTTAATAATAGAAAGAAACTCTATGTGGTGAGATTTAGTTCTGGTTGGAATGATTGTGTGCTTTTGCATAAGGCTATGATTTGGCACTGTGAATAATTCTTATGATTTATTTGAAGAGAAAATATGGCACAAATTGTTAATTAACTCTGCATCCAATGTGAGAACATTATGTGCTAATATCAATAAATTGGCTCTCCAAAGAGGAGCACATGTTGAAAGCTTTCAAACACATGAAATAAAATTTAAAATATATATTTATTTAGATTCTAATAAAACAATTTCATAGAGATGGAATTTAATAAGAGTGATTTTAGTAAGAAATATTTTAAATGAATTGGCACAATTAAAATTTAGGATAAATTGCTTTAAGACTTAACTAAATTTTTAGTATCTCTTCTGATGACATCTGTGCCAGTTTGAGATTATTTTATAAATCCCCAAAAGAGAAAGATTATGCTTGTAAACCAATCTATTCCACTATGTGTCATACTCTTTGATTGCATTAAATTCAGCTGAGGTGCCTTTGTTTAAATTACCTGTTAAAATTCCGGCTTTCATTCGACCATGTCAGTAAGGTGTGTCTCAGGTTGAGTCCCTGCCCCCTTGGTGGGTCTGATATAAACAGACACAAGAAGACACGGAAAGAAAGAGGTCTGTCATTTTGATCTGCCCATGTGATAGAAAGAAGTCTTAAAAAGCTAAAGCCCCAGGGAGAGATGAAGCATTTGCCTGATAGTTTGCAGCTGACCTTGGGAAGAGACTGACATAGAAGGCCTGGAAAGAAACAAGCCCTATGACAGGAAAGAGAGGATTGGAAGCCCAGAGGGGAAGGAGAGACCAGGCAGAGATCAGCAACCATCCTGCTTCAATACATGGCAACTGATTTTGGTGAGAAAGCAACCTTGAGCAGGACTCTTTAGGGCCTTTTAACTGTAAGCTTTTACCCCAAATAAATACCCTTTGTAAAAGCCAACAGATTTCTGGTACTTTGGTACTTTGCTTTGGCATCCCTTTGGCAGATTAATGCAACATCTGCCAAATGGAAGCAATTAAATCCATGTATATTAGCAATTAAATCCATATATATATGACATGTATACAAATTATTGATATATATATATACACACATACATACATGTGTGTGTATAGTATAATCTCAGCATTGTGAAATGTCAGTTTGTGCAATTCCATTTTAGACTACTTTGAAATACATTTATTTATATGTTTGTTTATCAATGTTTCAAATGTTTGGGAAAGGAGGATTTCTTTGGATATATATTTACTCATGTTGCCAATTATTCTATAATAATGGCTTTTTGTTAGCTGTATGTAGTGACGTAAAGCAGTTGTAGTGGGAAGTAATTTAAATAAGAAAATAAGATTTTTTTTAGTCTATGAGCAAGTGGAGGAAACCAAGGATAGGTTTATGATCTGCCCAGACTGAATAATAATTGACAGTTATATCCTAGTTGTTTTATATATACAGCATTTCATTAATTCTAAGACACACATTTTTATTTCAGTTTTCACCTCTGAAATCAGGATGAATCACACATTTGATGGTGTTTTACAATTGTTGACCAGGAAGTATTTGTAGTTTTAGTTTCCATTACTATGCATATGGACTTGATCATAGAAGTTTTGTTTCCACATCAATTGAGTTTATGGATTGTACTACTGAAAAGTTGAGTTTATATGATGTTTAGTGCCAATAAGCATTTAATTTGAGAAAGTAATATGGGTCCCAGGTGTTGCCTGAACCTTCTACTGTTAACCTATATAGTAAGATCAAAAATTATCAAAATATTTAGCCTGGAAAGTGGTATTTTAACACAAAGACTTGGTACTAGGTGTGCTCATTGCTACGTGTGTCATTGCTTCTAGGCCTTCCCAGTAGACAGAGCTATGAAATATGTTTATATATAATAGCCTATATATATACATGCATATTGATAAGTATTTCTATCTAGCTGTCTGTAATATACATTAATATAAATATTGAGTTAAAACTGAAATCTTTGACACTAATCCAGCACCACAGGGATCATTTTAGCCTCCCTCCCTTAGGTAAGTCTGCCTTCTTTCTCCAACAGTGAGAAACCTGGCTCTCATTATCTTCAATATATTTATTTTATTTGTTCAACCATAGAGTAATATAAAATAGTTACAGAGTTGTTAACCCATACTCCTGTGAGAAACATTTACCAAGTAGAGTTCTATGTTGGTGTACAGTTCTTTTTGTCTTTTGTTTGTACTTAAAACACTGTTTTTCAAAGTTAGATCAGCTCCTTTCTGACCCACTCTCTTCAATATCATTCATTTACAATACACGTAGGTTTATTTGTTACAGTCTACATTCCATTTTGGGTTTCCCTCAAACTCTGGATTTTTGGAGTAGTGGCTGGCTCAGGTAAAATATAAAATGAGCCTGGAACATTTTGAAGCGCCAGAAAGTATGAAAATGCTCAAAATCAGGGATGGGGGACATATTGAAAGGATAGTAAGTTCACCTGAAAAATTTTTATGTATAATTTATGCAACTATTTGGGCAACAAAATAAATAATAATAGTGTTAGATCATAACCCAAAGAAAAAATAGCCATGCAGGGTTCCCTATTAATATAAGTGATTAAATAAATGGGATAGATGGGACAAATCTTCCTTCTAGAAGAATTCCAATTAAAATATAAAGAAGGGATGAAGGAAAAGAGAACCACCATAAGAACACCATAGTAATAATTGCTGCAGCAAAGATCCATGGTTGAATGCTAAAATTAGTGGCGGAAATTTTTACAAGAATATTTGCATAGTCTCGAAGTATTTTTTCCCAAATTTTTATTAATTACAAAGGGTAGCATTATAGTGGAGAAACCTGGTGAGGCACCATCTTAACCAAGCTATAATGGTTTGGATCTGCATGTGCCCCACAAAAAACATGTTCTTAAACTTAATTGATTCCGTTTAATTGAACTGTGAGTGTAAACCCATTGCAATTAGGAATTTTTGATGAGGTTACTTCAGTTAAGTTGTGACCCACCTCAATCGGGATGGGTCTTAATCCTATACTGGAGTCCTTTATAAGCAGAGTGAAATTCAGATTCAGAGAGAGAAAGCCACAGTGAGCAGCCAGAAGCTGAAATTCAAGTGAACCAGGAAAAGAATGGACAGACCAGAAGAGATTGCCATGTGAATTGCCATGTGACAGAGGAGTCAAAGACCAAGAATCTCTGGAAGCCAGCCCCAAAACACCAGTCTTTGTGAAGAAAACATCACCTTGATGACATCTAGATTTGGTCTAATTTCCTAGCCTCAAAACTGTGAGCTAATAAATTTCCATTGTTTAAGCTGAACCATTGCATATGTACTTGCTTGAGCAGCCTAGGAAACTAAAGCACAAGCCATCAAGGTTAACATTAGTAAAAATAAAATATATCTACATTTTGCTCACTCTGATATCTGTGATAATATCAGATATTATCACAGATAAGGCACTTTGATATCTGTGATAATGCCTCCCAAAGATTTGAAATATTAGGAAAGACTTGACCTTCCATTTCTGGATTTGAAAATGGAGGAGGGTACAGACCAAGTGAAGTAGGTGGCATCTGGGAGCTGAATACAACACCAGGCCAACAACCAGCAAGGAAATGGGGACCTCAGTCCTTTAACCACAAGGAGTTGAATTTGGCCAATACCCTGAATGAGCTTGAAAGTGAACTTTTCTCCAGAGTTGCCAGGAAGGAATGCAGTCTTGCCAACACCTTGGCTTCAACCTTGTGAAAGCTGGAACCCTAAGTTCTGACCTACAGAACAGTGAGATAATAAACTTTTGATATTTTAAACCTCTAAATTTGTGGTATTTTATGGAAGCAATAGAAAACACATGCAGTGCCCTTCCCAATAATGTGTAACCTCAATTTATCATAAGAAAACATCAGACAAGCACAAATAGGAGAATATTCTACAAAATACCCAACCAGTACTTTTCAAAAGTATGAGAGGTATGAAAAACAAGGAAATTGTGAAGAAGTATAACAGATTGAGGGGTGGGAGGCTAAACTGACAATCGCAATTAAATACAATGTAAACTCCTGGATTGAATCATGGAAAATTTGCTGAAATTCATTCGTCTATAGTTTGATTGACAGTATTGTAGCAATATTAATTTCTTAGTTTTGAGAAATATATGCTGTAAGATGTTAACATGGGGAAAGCAGGGTGAAACTACATGGAAATGTTCTATGCTACCTTGCAACTCTTATTTAAGGTTAAAATTTCTTCAAAATAAAAATTATGAAAATACTTGGAAAAGGAATGAGTATCTTGGAAGAAAATCCCAAGATCACAGAAAATCCTGAGGTCACAGTTTAAGAAATGCTGCATTTCCAATACGCTAATAAAGCAAAATGGGAAAATACACACTGATAATGCCAGGTTAAAAAAAACATCCTGAAGAGTTGTATACTGAATGTGAAGATTTAAGAATAACTTAAGCAGTTTTATTGTTATTCTACTTTTTATGTAAATATAAGAATGATATATGGTAAAAATCTGACTAAATGATTCCTAAAGAGCTCTTTTTATAAGTATGAATGAACATGAAGTGATAAGAAAGCTTTGTGTCAGCTTAATTGGATGCATTTTCTTTTTAATTATGGTATGTGAAATAAGGGGGGAATTTAACAATTAATGGCATCCTGTGATTGATAGAATATCTTTTCTATTTCATTTAATACCTACTTCAAACATGAAATATTTCTTTTTATTATTTACAAATGAAGAACCTGATATGTAGAATATGTTAAGTAATTTACCCAAACTCATCCTACTAGTAAGAGGAATAGCTGGTATTCAAAGCAGCTCTGTTATACTACAGGGCCTCTGTTATTGGTACAAAATATACTACCACCCATAACAAATCAAAGAGTGGGAAGCAGGGCACAAACCCAGGCCCCTGGGCTTATAAAATTAATGTTATAGCCCATTAGTTTCTAACATGTGGCATATTCAGTAGGAACTAACAATTTCTATAAATTAAATTCTATACATTTCACCCATTTAAAAAGGTGAAATATTAAAAATTAGAAGATAAACACATGGAGATTCATTCTTTTAGTTATAAATTATATTCAGATAAACAAAGTAGTTATGACTTTGAGAATATTTTCATTTTATTTTCTTTAGATAAAATAAGATAGTAAAACATGCACTATTCTGAATTATTTACTTAAATTATAAATTTTAGCCTATAAGTGATAGTGAAGACAAGGATGACAGTTGTATTTCTTCTCATTTTGACGCTCCTGCAGTTTTGTGTGAAACTGAAACACGCAAAAATTACTTGCTAACTTTTGAGAAAGTGGCATAAAGGAGCAAACAAGAGGAGTTTAATTTTTATCTATGTGTCATCATTTATGTTATGCTAGTCAAAACACTTCCTGTTTATTTCACCTTTCTCAAATGAAAAATTCTAGAATTGATATTTGCTTTCAACACTGTGTGCTTTGAAAATAGTATTTAAAAATTCACAAATCTGAATAAGCAAGGAAGGATTAAAGGTGTGGAAAGCCTCAAAATTCAGAGAAAAATTCACACACCAATTTTTTATTTTATTTTATTTTTTTATGTTTGTAAAGTCAAGTTAGTAAAAAAAGTCAAACTAATTTGGGTTCTTTATATATGTTTCTCAAAAACAAAATCAAGATATTTTAAAAGCAAGCTCCTTTTTATTTTTTGTATTTTCAAGGTAATATATGTTCATGACGTATTCAAGCTATGAAAAAAACTAAACTTAAAATCACTCCAAATTCTATTTACTATACATTTCATTATATGTAACCATAACTCACACAATTGTTAATAGAAGCATTATATTTAATTGGATTTGGTGCTGATCACCATCTGTTTACCACGGTCTCTTCATTCCGTTGTCTATTTTGATACACCTATTAATAGACAGGATTTTTTGGTTAAGTGTTTTTGCTTTTCCCTAGAAGGCTCATTCCATATTGACTATTTTTGTTCTTTTAATTAGTATCAAGGAATGAAGAATCTAAAATGTCTGCCATCTTTTCCATAGCAATATTATCTCTTGATTCCTTACATTTGTTTCTTGTACACATCTCTTTATTCTCTGTCTTTGACCAGTTTTCTACTCTTCAGTCTTTGGGAGGAGCGATATCTCAAAATATGTATGTATAGGATTAACCACTGGAAAAACTGATCTCAATCCCGATTCAAAATACTGAGGGAAACCTTGAGAATTTCCTCTAGGCTTTTCTGTTCTATTTGCTAAGTACCTTTGAATATTAGTGCTTTTATCTTCAAAATTGGAATGTTGTGAAAAACATCTAGATTAGACCACAATGTAGAAAATTTTATGTAGAAAATTAAAGATTTCATCTCCACCAGCACCACCACCACCATCAACATCATTATCATATTATATGAGCTCTTTGAGCTATAATCTTGTTACATGAATATTCATTTTTGAAGTAAATAGTATAGGATAAATAAAACATTATAAGTGAAATCAAATAAAGAACATATTTATTTAATTTTTAATGCAAACAAACATGTGAATGAGAAGTATGATGTTATTCTCTATGATTTTTTCTCATTATCAGAAATTATTTGAATGCAACATAAATCACTAGCAATACAAGATTAGAGGGAAGTATATATTCTACACTTCACTTTATATTTTCAGGTCATTACCTCTACAAATATAAACTACCTTACAATTCTATAGTGAGAAAATTACGTTAAATGTGAGCTCTGATGTGGGCACCTGCTCTTTGTCCAGTTTACGGCACTTCTTTATTATCTGCCAGGGACCACAATAATTGCTGCCATTTCAAAAATGGAACCTTTCATTTTAGTCACAATAAACTTTGCACTTAGATTGTGGGTTTAATTTTGGAAAAATAGCACATGTGGCATTTTGTTGAAGTATTACACTAATTTTTTATTTTATTCTAAAGGTCATTTGATATAAGAAAAAACAATAAGTTGCTCTTTTGGTTAAAAACGTCCATCTGTCTTGGTAAGTATATCTGATTATAATTTTAAAATGATTTAGTTCTTACTTTTGATGCATTGGTTTTCAAATATTTTCTAAAATTCCAGTGAGTGTTGAGAAAGAGTGCTGTATTGAGGCTAGTTGCTGGGCTCTTGACTTTGTATGCTTGGAGCCATTACGGAGAGATCTGATTAGACCACACTCCTCCAGTATTGCAATGAAGTGACTGGAAGATTGTGCTTTTGGAAGTCAAGGGCTGTCTGTCCTTGGCTTTATATCACGTTTGACTACAAATAATGCCTCACAGTCATTTGCAACCAGCTGAACTCCAAGACCCTGTTTGCTCCTCAGGGGTAGTTGACTATTAGACTTTATACTTCTCAAAGTAGCTAGCAGGTTTTTAAAAACAGGTTTGCATATTTTCCTTTGTATGTTTTAACTGATTAGGTTTCTAATATCTTAATTCCTCTTTTAATTTCAGTTTTGCTCATGGAAAATTAGAAATTCTAGCATAAGGGGTGAATTTTGCAGAAAGTTAATACTGACAGTAAGGGAGGTTGAATACTTTTTCTAAAGAGGTTGTATCAAATAGATCCCCATACTCCTTCCCTAGTTGAAGTTTCTAATATAACACTCAGCATGCAAGAAAATGCTGACATTGTGAACTCAGAAACCAATGAACTGGGTGGCTCAAAGGAACTATCAACCCAAACTTCCCCCTTGATAGCACTAAGTCCACCCCTGGTTACAATTCCTCTGAATTGCTAGTGAAATTTTGTCTCCTGTCTGGAACAATTCATTATCTTTATGAGAAAGGGGAAAAATTCCAAAACCCATTGTCTCCAATTTGTGTGATTAATTGATATTAGCCAATATGTGCAAGCATAGTGGGAGAAAGCTTAGAAGAGCTTCCCAGGGAGGGACACCTGAGTATGTTCCCTTAGATCTACCTCAGCAATTAATCAAACAGATCTTAACCTTCTAGTAAGGTTTTCTTTAAAGGAAACTATGTGAAGGATCAGTAAACATGTATTGGAAACACGGTTGCCTGCCCCCAAACCAGTATCAAATATTTGGTACAAACATCAAGGTACAACTTCAGGTTTATTCTCTTAAGTATGTTAGATTTCCTCAACAGTCTTCCTTTAATGAAATCTATAGAAATGTAGGATAGCTTTGAGATTTTTCCCAAAAGAGATTTTGTTCCTGTTGTTGTTGATCTTGTGGTTTTCTTTCTAAATTCAGAGGTAACTATATCTCTGGTCATGAAACTAGAAAAATAGAAACAGTACGAGACAACTAGGGATTATCTATTATCCTAGAGTGACCACGAAAAAACTCTTGTTTCTTTTTGCTTAGCTTATCCCCAAATTGCCCTCAGAGTATTGCTTACTTCCAAGGGGATAGTAGGAGGCTGTTCTAAGCAGACTTGAATTACTGTAGGTACCCAAAGAGGCATGGCAGTGATTTTAAATTTAACTAAAATGGCATTATTCGTATTACCTTGTGTATCCTAAGGACCTTTGCAATTGCAAACCCTGTTTCATTTGTGGAATCTGTCCAATAAATACTTATATTAATGTTAATACTGATGAATTTCTCCCGCAATATTAATCCTTCCAAAATGTTTCTACGTGCTCAGACCTTCAGATGCTTCACTTCTGAAGCAATCCTCTGTATTTGGCTGGTTCCCCTCTGTTCAGATAGCTCAGTATATGGAGCCCATCAGCTTTCTCAGCACAAGTAATTGGTCATTTATGCTGACTTTTCAATCTGACATCTGGGACCTATTCAACTCTGGTGGTGTTATTGAAACTTCAGCTATAAAAACTTAAATTCCAAAAATCTAATGGCTTCATTTTCCCTCACTATGGGTTTTATGGAATATACCTTTCAAGAAAAATTGTCTTCTGATGAGGCATTTTGTGGAGCAGATCTAAATTCAATGATCCTGAATTTCTGATGATTCTAAATCCTGTTTTTCCTGAAACTATTTTTTTTTTTTTTAATTCTCAAGATCCTCTTGTTGGGGCACACAATTCTCTGGTAGAAATAGGGATTTGCCAACCTTGCTAAATGCTATTGTGAGTGTATTTATTACAACTTACCTGGCAAGTAACAAAAATTTTATTTCTGTGTCCTCAATACTAGCAAAATTATATTTTAGCACTTACATTCCTTTTGTTAAGATGTATGCACATTTGCTAGATGTCTAGTCTTAACAGTCTTCTCATTTGTTACAGTATCTATATCTATTAAGTGATATTATCTGGGGAAATCTGAATTATAGCACCATAATAAATCTCACTTATATATAATCTGGGATGGCAAGATTGTTTTTCTAGGATTGCTCTGATCAAATTGATCTGTAAGAGAAACTAAAAATAGTTAAATGGTAGCTGATGGAATAATTCTTGGCATCACCTTAAAGAAGATAGCTGATATTCTAATTAAGAGGTTTCATTTTCTTCCTGTTCCTGCTGCTGTGTTTGATTGAAATATTAATAAGCATGACAGGACACATATAAGAATGAGATTGAGTGAGAAATTCTTTAGCATTTAAGGCGACTTCCTATTGATAGAGGCTTGCCTCCTACTGTATAGACCTTTCATAGGGAGGTTGAAAAAGCTGTTTGCCCAATGCTTAACGCTAAGATATGGCACTAAATTCATTCATTTCTATCATGAAAATAATTAAAATTTATTACTTTTGTGTTTTGTGTGTATACAATATCTTTGGAACTCTTACTTCACTTATTTTTATCAGATGTTTGCAACGAATATGATTCAAGATTGTAGTGACTTAATCAGAAATTAATGTTACAGCTGAAAACTCTGAGGCATGGATTTCACAAGTTCCTTCTCATTTTTTTTCTCTGCTGTTGTGCATGTGTGTGTATATATGTACATATATATTTTCATGTATGGAAAATTTAAAATACTAAGGAATTTCAGTTTGGCAGTCTAACACCAATAAGAAATAATTTAGTAAAAGAAAGAAGTATTAATTTTACACATTACTCTCTATGTAATTTTATAGTAAATATATTTCTATATTAAGTATAGAAACTTAAGTAAATTAAGAACAGCATTATATCTGTTATTGAAACAAATCTGATAGTTAGACCAAAGACATTATTCATGACTCAGTAGAAACAAAGAAGATATAATTAAATATGAGACAGGTAAATCAGACAATTCCGTAGGATATCTTAGCTGAAGACACTTTTGTAAATTTTTCATGTAAAGAAATTGGCACATACAAAGACATAGAGGCAATAAAATAAGTATTTGTGGCTAAAATAGATAGGCATTCAAATTGGAAAAAAGGAAGTATAGCAACCTCTATTCAAACATAAACTATTTATTAATTAACAATATAGTTTTCCTAATATTCGTTAATTTGGTCTATGTAGACCCATATGATCATGATTTTAAAAATCACTGAAAAATAAGATATGATTGATTTGAGACTGGTAGAAATGGAAATGGTAAAGGCTGGTTTGGAAATTTCTGAAGGCAGGAGGCTATTAAATTTCTAACACAAGCTAGTATATTTTCTATATATTTTCTCAGTATAAAATTTTTTTCAGAACTCTTTCAGCTATAATGTAATCTCTTGAATAAAAAGTGTTAACAAAAATGATGTTCTTTATTAAAATTTTAAATTGACAAATGACACTTGCTAAGTATTGAAAGCCAATTTTTCAAACACTAATCACATATTGAACTACTCATGGCAATCTAAAACCACCTACATCAATTCTGCATAGTATGAAAAACAGGAGGCAGATTTTCATTTGTGCACAATATATTAAAAAGTATTCAGTTTGAAGAAGACTATTAGCTCAGACATTACATAAATTATTTGTATATTAGGGAAATGAAAACACTGTCAGCTTTTTAAGCAAATTTTTATATTTATATTATACTTTATTTTATTTTTACTTTCAAATAATTATAGATTTACAGACAGAAAGATAGTACAGCGATGTCTCGTGTACTTTTTGGCCCCAGTTTACTCCAATGATTACATTTTGCAGTCTAAAACCACCTGCTTTAATTGTGCTTAGTATAAAAAAACAGGAGGCAGATTTCCATTTATGCATAGTACATTAGGGAGTACAATCTCAGGGAGAATATGAACTCAAACATTGAAAAAAATTATACATGTGTTAGGAGAATGAAAGCACTGTCAGCTTTTAAAGCAATGTTTTACATTTGTCTTATAATTTAAAAAATATTTGGAAGTAATTGTAGTTTTACAGGAAGCTACAAAGATAGTACTCAAAGACCCTGTGCATCTTTATTCAGTTTCTCCCAATGGTTACAGCTTGTGCAATGATAATACAATATCAAAACCAGGAAACTGACATTGGTACATGCCATTTTATCTCATGTTTAGATTCCTGTAACCACTGCTGCCATTAAGATATAGAACTATTCTGTCACCACAAAGACACTACTGATGTTGACTTTTTACCAATTCAGTGAAGTGTAGAAATCTTACCTCCTTTTAAGTCAGTCCTTTTATCCTCTCTTTTTGTACCATAAGTATCTTAAATATTTCTTCTACATACATTATGCTCCTCATCAATGTTATATGTTTTGCTTTGACCATCAAATGTAATTTAGAAAGCTCAGGAGAAGAAGCAAAGTTTATTATAATACCTCTATTTTGCTCTTTCCTTTAT
The DNA here is from genome assembly GCA_029593785.1 of Cabassous unicinctus. Lineage (NCBI taxonomy): Eukaryota > Metazoa > Chordata > Mammalia > Cingulata > Chlamyphoridae > Cabassous > Cabassous unicinctus. The sequence goes on along the minus strand of JAQZBX010017814.1, from coordinate 16,140 downwards.
TCCAACATTCTTCCATTATTTTCTTACATTTCAAGAATTTCTATTAACCATTCTTTTAGAATGGACCTTCTGGCAACAAATTCTCTTAGTTTTCCTTTGTATGAGAATGTATTTCCTTTTCATTCCTGAAGGATGACTTTAGCTGATACAGGATAATGGGTTGATTGGTTTGTTTTTTATTTTTATTTTTATTATTTCTTTCATTTTTCAACATTGATATGTTGTGCATTTTGACTTCTATGGTTTTCCCAGATGAGAAATGTGCTATCATTGGAGCTGTTTTCCCCTTATCAGTAAGATGTCAATTCTTTCTTGCTGCTTTTGAGACTTTTTTCTTTGCCCTTAATTTTCTGAAGTTTGATTAGGATTTGTTTTGGCAAGGATTTCTTTGGCTTTATCCTGATGGGGTTCACTCAGATTCTTGATTCTGTAAGTTTATGTCTTTCAAAAATTTGGCAAAATTTTAGCCATCATTTCTTAATATACTTGTTCAGCTCCACACTTTTTCCCCCTCTACTGTTGGAACTCCCATGATAAATGTTACATCTTTTATTATAGTCCAACATGTGCCTTAGATTTTACTCTATTTTTGTTTTTTTGTTTCTGTTTCTTAGCCTGTTTTCTCTCTCTGGTTCAAATTGAGCAATTTCCAGCTTTTTATCTGTTCTATTTTTCTTATTGTTTCCTTTGTTCTTTTCATTTTGTTGTTGAGCCCATATGTTTTTTTGTTTTTATTTATTTCAGTTACTATATTTTTCAGTTCTAAAATTTCTATGTGGTTTTTCTCTATTCTTCTATTGCTTTGCTGAGACTTTCTGTTTTATTTTCTTTCATTTATTTCAAGCATATTGCAAAGTTAGGAAACAGTCCACAAACCACCCTAACTTCTGACACCAACTACAGAGTTTGGGGGTCCTCAAGACCACCCTCAGTTTTGATAATTCACCAGAAGGACTCACAGATCATTGAAAGATGTTATGCTAATGGTCTTGGTTTATTGCAGTGAAAGGGTACAGATTAAAATCAGCCAAGGGAAGAGATATATGGGGCAAAGTCCAGGGTCATTCCAAACACTGAGCTTCTAGTTTTCCTTTCCCAGTGGAGTCATGGATGACACTGACTTCCAGAGACTGTGTGTGACAATATATGTAGAGTATTGTCAACCTGGGAAATCACTCAAGGCTTTGTGTCCAGAGTTTCGTTGGGGCTCTGTCAATGCCCCTCTAGCCCCTCTCGAGGTTTTTCTGATTCAATGCTCCTACCATAATCACATTATTAAACAGTCTGGCATGGCCCAAAGTCCCCAGGGAAACATAGACACTCTTGTCAGGCAGGACATTTGAAGGCTTAGAAATTATTTTCTCAGGAGGCAAGGACAAAGGACAGACCTCTCTTTGTACTAGGGTAAGTTCTTTATTCACAATATTCATGATTGCTCACTGAAGCACTATTATATTGGCTGTTTTAAAATCCTTGTTAAGGGGGTGAATGTGGCTCAAATGGTTGGGCATCTGTCTCCCATGTGGAGGGACCTGGGTTCAATCCCCGGGACCTCCCTGTAAAAAAAGAAAAAAAAAAAAAAATCCTAGTTAAGTAATCCCAATTTGTGTGTCATCTGGGTCAGTATCTTTCAGTTGTCTTTTCTCATTCAAATTGAGATTTCCCTGGGTTTTGATATGGCATGTTATTACCTTTCCCCCCGCTCCCCCCATGGCTCCCTCATCTGTTTGCTTGTTGTTGTTTTTTTCCTCATTATCTGCTCTTTTTTTCCCCTTTCTTTTGTTTATTGTCTGCTTGTTTTTCTTTAGGAGGCACTGGAAACTGAACCCAGGACCTCCCATGTGGGAGGCAGGCACTCAACTGCTTGAGCCACATCAGCTCCCTGAAAGTTATTTTGAATTGTACCCTAGAAGTTCTAGTATTGTATTATGAGACTCTGAATCTTATTTAAATCTTCTGTTTTAGCAAGTCTTCTCAAGCTCTGTACCAGTGAGAAAAGGGAACATCATCTTGTAAGTGCCAGGTGGAGATGAAGCTCCAGGGAAGGGGAAGGGGAAGACTTGTTAATGCTGGGTGGAGGGGGGATTTCAGATTGCCCATTTGGACATCCTGGCTGGGAGAAGAAAAGGCCTTTGTTACTATACCCCTGGTGGCCTCCACTGACATAGGTGTGGAGTGGCCTTGTTAGCACTGGATGTTGGTGATGGTTCTGGATTCCACTTAGCTTCTGCTGACACCATCATGGAAGAAGAAGTATGCCTCATTAATGCTGGCTGGGAATGGAAAAGTCATAATTGGCCTCCATTGGCATCGTGGAGGGTGGGGCCTTTACCACTGGGCAGAGTGGCACCCTACTCTGTCTTCTCTTGAAACAGCCACAAAATCTGAATTAGTTTTCTTTTGCTGCCCTAACAAATTACCCAAATTTAGTGGCTTTCCACAACACCCATTTATTACCTCATAGTACTTACTTCAGAAACCTGGGAAGAATGTGACTCAGAATCTGAGTTCTCTGCTTAGAGTCTCACAAGGTCAAGGTCAAAGTCATCATAGCTGCACTCCTTTCTGGAGGCTCTGGACAGGGGGGTGAATCCATTTTCAGCCTTATTCATGTTGTTGGCTAAAATTGGTTCCTGTTTCCTTGCTGGCTATCATCTAGATTTTGCTTGAATTCTTTCCCATGCTATCCATATGGTCCCATTCTGCGAACAAGAGGTTGAGTCCTTCTTATACATAGACACTCTCTGACTTTCCTTTATGATGTATGTCTTGGACACCAGCCATAGAAAGTTCTCTGCTTTTAAGGACTCATGTGATAAGAAGCAAATCTTTACATTTGTATTGTAATCCTAAACTTAAGATTTATGTTTTACACTTGCATTATAATTGGAGTTTAATATTTATGTTTACTAATTTTGTATGTGTGTGATGAGGGAAAGCATATCAATATCTCACAGATGTCAGAATTTGCCCTTGAAGCTTCTATCTTTGAAACTATAGTTGGAATTTTATTATATAATTCCTAACACACTATTGGGTTGTTATGATTAGAAATATAGAGGGCTTGCTTTTATTCTTTTCTGATATTCATCCTTGGAACATCTTGTGCTTCTGTGAAGTTTGCCTTAAACATTTAGAAAGATTTCTTTCTATGGATATAGTCAATTATTCCCAAAGTAATCTGGAGCAAGAAATATGGGCAATTTATTATATATGTGTCTTCCAATATGCCCATTTCCATTTATGAAAAAAGATCAAGGATGTCTTTCAATGGTGGAGTTTAGAGTCATTTCATAACGTAATAAGTGAAGGGCTAAGTAGGGAGAAAAGGATAATGTAGAAATCCTCTGCGGCAGGTCTAGTTTCACAGTTATGCCATATGACAGGAACTGGACAATATTTCTAGGATATCAGTGTCTTGTAGAATTAAATAAATTGACCAGGTATTTGAAGATAACACATGAGAATTAGGGTGACAATGAACTACTTCGTTCCATAAATGCACTATATTTTTTAAATTTCCCCCACTCTGAATGGGGTTGTATACTTTGAAACATATTGTATTGTATTATTCTAGGGTTTGGAAAGACATATGAGATTGGGTTAGGAGAGACATAACTATTTTTGAGAAGGAAATAATTTCCCCCTTTGTTATTTTATTTAGTGAAAGGTCATCCATCAAATTAAGTTAAACAACCAATGCCTTTTTCTTACAAGAAAAGTATGCAGGTATGTATCTATATATTTTTGAATTGTTATTACATTCACATATTTCAAAAATAAAAATGCATTATGAAGGTATACAGAGAAAATTCTAACTCCTACCTTATTCCTTATTTAACTAAATCTAGTCCTTTACATCCTCAGTGATAACTGTTCCTAATAACTTTTTGTCTTTATATGCAAGTACAGATATTGATTCTTATTTTTCACTCTTTTAAATGCTATTCTGCATCTTCTTATTTTCAGGTTGGTGATGAATAGGAAACTATTATTTTTAATAGGTTCATTGAATATATGATATTATCAACACACCATGTATCTTATTAACAAATCCTTTATGGATGATTTTTCATGGTTTCCTGTCTGTTTGTCATAACAAAGTGTTCTGCAATGAGTAACTGTGTAGATATGTCACTTTACCATAAGCACAAATATAGCTGTGAAATATATTCATAGTAATTTAACTACTAGATAAAAGGTAAAATATGGGAACTTGCACCATTTTACATTCCTACCTGTAATCCATGAGGCTACTTTTTCCACACAGTCCTAACAATTGTGTTTGTTGTAAAATTTTTGTGTTTTTGCCAATCTCTTAGGTGAGAAAATGTCTCTTTGGTGTAGCTTTGAGTTTCATTTTGCATAAATGAGGTTATATATTCATATATGCTGCAGAAAATTTTCACCTAGATTGTGTTTTGACCTTGTTTATAGTATTTTTTTTCTCATTTGGAAATTTTCATTTTTTTTGTAGTTGAATTTCTCTGTCTTTCCTTTTATGTCTTTTAGGTATTGAATCATTTTTAAAATGTCAGCAGCTTTTAGAGTTGTAAATAATCTCTTAGTTTTATCCACAGCAGTCATCACTTTCTAATGTATGATTAATTAACTTATTATTATGTTTATTCTATTTCCCCCCATTAGATTCTAAATGCCTTGAGCACGGAGAATTTGTTTTTCACTGCTATATCTTCTGCACACAGAATAGTGCTTGGCATAAAGTAACAGCTCTATAAATATTTGTTGAATGAATGAATGTAGTTTTTCTAGATCAGAATAAACTAAATATGGTGTAGAAATTGCATTAATGTGAAAAGGTTAGTTGGGATATTTTGTAATGATCCTTTGACTTTAGGACATCCAGTTGAAAACTAGGAGTGAATTCTAATTGAGGATCAAAAATTAGGAGCTAAATTAGGGATGGATATATGTGTGTGTGTGTGTGTGTGTATTTGGAGGTTGTTTCCATTAAATTAAATTTCTAGTCAAAATTGAAGGTCTTTTAACTGTGAAATCAAGATGTGTTGGCTTGTCTTGAATATTTGTGAGCTGATTGTGTGTGTATATATATATATATATATGTATTTGTTTCTTAAAATTAAAGAGCCAATATTTCTGAAATATTTATCTTTTAAAAATAATATCATAGATTCAAAGCTATCCTTTTATTACCATCACACTTATTAACTCGTGTTCTCCTATGCTTCCTTGAATTGGGTAAAAAGGGATGGAATTATAGCAAGCATAGTGTAAATTGCTTAACATCAGGATTACCTTGCATATACCATAGTGAGACTACTTCTGATTCAATGCTGAGGATATTGTGTCAGTAATTACTATAGTATTTAATTTTCCTGTAGCACTCTTGTGGAGAATCTAATCAAATTTGTGTGTACCTCAGAGTGTATGTTATACTCATGAATCACATATGGCGTATAAGGGGAAAATAGTAAGATTCTTCTTTCTTTGCAAAATAATGAAATAATTGATTTCTATAATTTATATCTGTAACATATTTTTCTTCACACTCCAGAGAGTGTGAAGCTCCTTGAATTAGCTCTGGAAGTCATATAAAGGCATTAATTTTCCTTCAGTGGCTCTGCCTATGCAATATGACCTTATTTCAATTATAAAAAATATGACACTTTAAGAGCAGCTTCATGGCTACTGAACTAAGGAAAAAACTGACCTCACGAAAAACTTCAAAAGAGAATACAGGTATAATATTAAAAAACTGTAAAAGGGAAAGTGGGCATTTCTTGTTCCTTGAAAACACAGGATTTGAAAATATTTGGTAGAGACTAACGAGGAATATGAATGTGGCTTGAAAGTAAAGTTGAATGACTTAAAGATTGGGTTTGGAATAGTCAGGAAATAAAATTTGGATTTGCATGATCTTTGTTTGTTAAAGGGTCAGATAATAGTAATTTTGGGGTTCCTTGCTGTAATGTGCGCCTAGGGAAGAACTGAAGAAACATGGTGCAAACAAGTAAAGGGGACTGACTCCTTGTCATTTTGGAACTGGCGTTTCACTTTCGTGAAAGTTGAAGGCTAAAGAATAAGTTTGAATCTATGTGATCCAAACATATGTGGAGCTTAATTCACCACACAGAGAAAGGTAGTTGCCAGAAAGACATGACAGTTTGTAGCAAAATACAGAAGTGAGCCATTTCATTTGAACAACAAAATTGTTCTAATTTTAAAAGAAATACAAAATGAGTTTTAACTGAAGAATAAATATTATTTTACCTGGCACAGACCTCCAAAAATCATTCTCACTCTTAAGACAGGTCTATGTTTTCTGGGCCATTTTCTTAATCCTTTTGTGCCTAGTGGCAGATTTCTGTTTCTTTTCTGAAGAATATTTGAGTGAAAACCCTTTTAAAGCCACTTACAATGAAATGTATTTATTTTAATCAGTTTTCAGGCCAAGTCTACTCAGAGTAAAATTATTCCTAATGAACCTGGCAATTAATGCATACCACAGCCAAGTTTTTGTGGCATATAAGATACAGAACTTTTCTGGCTTTGAAGTCTATAATTCTTTGACATTATTTATGTTGTTTGAACTTTGAATAAAAACATTTTTAGCCAGTTTCTGCAAGCTACAGAACATTTGGGGAACTTGATTCATTTTGCTGTTCCAGGGACAACATTTCAAATTGAATTCAACTAACCCAACCCATCAAGGTCAGAGAAGCAGGTTAATCAGTGTGATCTATTTTCTTTAAACTTCCTTTCTATCGAAATACTAAATGTTTATTTCCTATTTTTCAACAAAAGAAATAGAGTTCATTAATAATATAAGCAAAAGTCTAAGGTACAGTGGGAATGCACTCAGTTGTCAACTAATAACATTTTTAATATTTTCCTATTTATCATACAATGTCATTCTGGGCAGTGTTACACTTGGGCTTAAGACAAACTGGCTCGGTACTTTATAGGAACTGATTTTTCACCCAAGTGACTGAAGCACTTTCCATATTAAAAATCTCTAAGTGCTTCTAGATTTACATATCAAAAGAAAGACATCCCTCCTCTGTTTTGCCCTTGACCAAGTTATATGGAAAAAAAGCTATGTGATTTTTAAAACAAGATTTTAACCAACATGGTTCTTACTAGTCATCTTATGATAAAAATTTACTGGTGACAAATCTTATGGAAAACTATTATTTTCCAACCAAATCAATTTTTGTTGCTATTTTGTATTTGGCCATAGATATTACCCATTTTATACCTATCACCTCCCCAATTAGTATGACATTAGATTTCTTAACTATAAACTATTTTGATTGTTATTCTTGTTTAAAAAGTTAAATCATTATTGATTTATTGATGTACCAAGGATCAAGAAAAAAAAAGTACACTGGAGACTAGGTTCTACCAGAATTAGTTTTGTCTAGATAGGAAAGTCACTACTATTATATCGGCTCATCTGTAAGTGCTCAACATATGTCAAATCATTTAACCCTAATAATAACTGGTTCTAAGAAATAAATAATTAAAATAAATGTAATAAGCTCTCTCATATAGATAAATAAATAGAATTTTTTGATCATATGTGGGGCAGAAATAAATTTAGCCTAAGAAAGTAGAGTTGGCAATGTTTCAGCTAAGCCTTGACATAAAAGTAGTGTATTAGTCAGCCAAAGGGGTGCTAATGCAAAATACCAGAAATCTGTTGGTCTTTATAAACGGTATTTATTTGGGGTAGAAGTCCACAGTTACCAGGCCATAAAGCACAAGTTTCTTCCCTCACCAAAGTCTGTTGCTATGTGTTAGAGCAAGGCAACTGCCGACGTTTGCCAGGGTTCAGGCTTCTTGGGTTCCTTTCTTCGCAGGGCTCCGTTTCTCTCTGGGCTCAGCAACTCTGTTTCCTTCACAAGGTCAGCTGTAGACTATGAGGCTCTCTAGGCTTTGCCTCTTTCCACAAGGCCAGCTGTGAACTGTCAGGTGAATGGCTCGTCTCTTCCCGAAGCCTTCTCTCCTTCCTCATGACCAAGCTCCTCTTTGCTTGCTTCTCTGGGCTCCAGCATTAAAACTGAGCATCAGAATGCCAACTCAAAACTACTCCAACTCTGTTCTTTGCCATGCCTTTTATCTTTGATTCCCCACCCACCAAGGGGTGGGGCTCAACGCTCTACTGAGGTAGCCTGGTCAATGCCCCAATCATAAGTTATTCATGCCCAGATTAACGGACCAGTTTACAAGCATAATCCAATATCTATTTTTGGAATTCATAACTATATCAAACTGTCAAACTGCTACAAGTAGGAATTTTACAAGGGAAGAAAAATTTGCCAGAGGGAAAAATACAATATGATCAATAATATCACATATTTTCCTGTCAAAGCTTTTTCAATGGAAAAGAGAGTAACCTACTAAAGCTAGCTCAAGAAAAAGGGGAAAACTTATTATTATTTTTTTTTAGTTTATTAAAATCTTCATTGTTTTTCCAGAATTAAATCCATGGAACATATTAAACATATAGGTTTGCATCTGTCTTGTTTGGTGGCTTACCTAGTACAACCTCTAGTAGCATAACAGGAGAAGCCTTATTTTTAAAATGCACAAAAATCTTAATGAAGAGGGCACCCAGAAACTGTCCTGAATCCAGAAAATTGGTCAGTCCATTTCTCTCTCACTCTCTTTCTGTGCCCTGAATTATGTCTAAGCTTCGTGCGCAAAGCCTGCATCTCTTTCTGTTTCTCCCTTCTGACTTCTTCTATTGTTTTCTCTGTATACACATAGCTGCTGGTCTCTCTCCTATCTCAGATACTGCATGACTACCTGGTTGACTTTTCCATGGATTATTGTATCTATTTTTCAATTCCAAATTTCAAATTCTTTGTTGAGAAATGTGAACTAGCTAATGGGTTTGTTGGTCTTGTTTCATTTCCCATCCATGGTCCAATCAGCTGTATTCAGGAGAGTGAGGCATCACCCATTCTATTGTGGAAGCCTATAAAGAGGTATCTATTAACTAATAAGCTTACTGTGTAGTAATAGGGGATCATGAGTCACTCATTGGGGCAGGCATAGCATGCATTTGATATTTGGCAATAGTTAAAGCAGTATTAACCTTCTGTGTCTTGTTATCAATATTGGTCTTTAATCTATAGCTATTGGGAGGCACAACATTTTTAAAACTTCAGAGTTTCATAATCATAATGCTCCTGTATAAATAATGTTCCTAGATATACAAAGAATATATTGGAGGCAGGGAGGAAGCAGAGGGAAGTTGAAATGATCTATGCTAGAGATGAGGGGTAACCAAAATGAAATTGGCAGGCCTTGATTCCCAATACTGATAATGATTCAAATATGAGTTGGTTCTCTGTGTATTGGAAGATATCCATAGGGTGAAATTAAACCACGGATGGGTTAGTACTGGAAACATTCTCCTTAATTGGTAAACCAACACATGACGTAAGCATTAAAGCTTAAAACCTAATAAATCATAACACTAACAGCAATTTAAAAAAAAGAAAACCATCTATTAAGCACTATCATGGGCCAGGCATTTTAATAAGTATGTTATATGTGTTATTACATTTAATCTTCATAGCATCTCTAAGAGGAATATACTATTTTATAAATGAGAGCATGAAGGCTCAAATAAGTTAACACTCAAGTTGTTAAAAATTTCAATAAGAAGGAGAGAAAGGCTTTAAACCCATCCTCTTTTATATTGCATTTTAATGTCTCCCTGGAATGCTGTTGGGACATGACAAGCACCATGAAAGAATGGGACCATGCTATCTTCAAGCCTATAATAGTGGAAGAAGGGACCCTTAGGCATGGCAGGCATGAGCTACACGATTTAGGATAAACTTCAAGGAAACAACATTTAAGATGGCATGTTTTAAGATTCCTGGAAACAGATTTTTTTTACGAGAATGAAAATTGTTCAAAATTAGAAATATTTCTGTTTTATTGCAAATTATCCAAATAAAGAAGTAAAATATAGATCAACTGAAGTTATCACATATATGGGGATATAAAATTAGCACAGATTTGAAAGGGATGCACGGATGCTGGAACAAATGGCTTAGATAGAATATAGATGTAAAAGTGACATTTATATTGTCAGGAATAGTAAATGACAGACTGTGTTAAAAGCCTATGAAAAAGATTTTTTAAATAGGATTAAGTGCATGTTTTAACCATGTTAAGAGCAATAAGGCTAAGAGGTAGAGTTCTCTATCACTTGAAGAAGACCTAATATTAACAAAATAAGAAAGGGAATAACACCATTGAACAGAAACTTAATCTCCAGTCAAAAGTGTTTAGAGAAAAAAAAAAAAGGCTTAAGAAGGAAAGACAACCAGGATATAAGAAGAGACCTCATAGCTGCTCCAAATGATTTCAGTTCTCCTTTAACTACTGAAAGAACTTTCAGATGTGTGTGCACAAGAGCTTTCATTATCAAAACTATGGATGTAGACATTCATAATTTTTAAAAAATTTGTTTCAGAAATAAGAAAAGAATATAGTCTATAAAAGTTATAAATCTCAAACTTAATAAAACCCTGACAGGTTATTAAATAGATGGTTTGTAAACATTTACAAAAAAGAAATGATGTTTACTAAGAGTCACCACAGGTCTACCAAAAAAAGTTCCCCAGAAATCAAATTTATAGTTTTCAACATGCTTCAGCAGATTATAGTCAACTGTTTTTTGTCTTTGTACTACATTTTTAAACTTTCTTTATACAACACTAATTTTCTTTTGGGGAACCATTTTCACTCCACTTTTGGTTGTCATTGGTAGGTCATGTTCTCGGCTTTGCCACTCAGATCAACCATTTCCCAGGCAAGGTGATTGGATCAGCTAAACAATAAGCAGCAGTCTGGGACTTTGCCATAGCCATTCGGAAAGAGGAGTACACCGTCCTCTGACACTGCTAAACTGGAGGAAAGTGAGTTTGGGACTTTTGGTGGCCATTTTGTACCATGAGGGGAAGACTGACTGAGAATGAAGCCAACAAAACAGAACTTCTAAGCTGAGAAATGGAATCCTGTCAGCATGGTTTGATTATTTGAAATTTTCAGTTAAATAAGCAAATATGTCTTTTTGCTTATGCCAGTTACAGTTACTTAGAGCTAAAAGAGTTCTGCTTTTGAAATTAGTCCCTAGATGTGCATTATTATAATTGGAAGGCTTAAACTAAGGATTGAGTTGATTTGCCAAAAAATACAGGGTGAGGATTTCCCTTATCCCTGCCTGAGAAGATAGTGGTATATTTTTTTTATGGTAGAAAAAATTAGTTATACTGCCATGTTCATGTGAATCCATTTGATTCTCAGATTTTTAAATTATCTCTCTGAGGCTGGCACTTTAGAGGATTCTGTACAGAAATGCCATTATTTTGGAATAGGTCAATTATTTGTTGTGGCTTTCAGTAAAACCCTTTAAGAAAGAGAGTAGTTTCCTCTAAACAGCCCGTTTGAAAGCAGAAAAGCAATAAATACTACCAAGGGAAGGAAAGCTCTTTGTGCCTGCATCCATCAACTCAATGTGGCTAAAAATCTGATAATCTTTAGTCTAACGGAACGGCAAAGCTTAATAACCTTCGCCAAGCTAGAATTAGTGGTGGAATAGGCAGCAAAGGAGATGAGAAGTGTCAAAAAAAAATTATCCTTGGTAAGGAAAGACTTTATATAAAAGGGTTATTGCAAGGGGGGAAGGGTCTATTGCAATAGGGAGAACACTCTGATCATAAGGTCTGCAAGAGTGTCAAGAGATAGGCAAACAGGGTTTTTTTTTCCTTTTTTCTTTTACACACAGGAAAGAACTGGGTGTAGGGAAGTGGAAGGAAAGATCGTTGTGATCAGATAGTAGATAAGAGAATGTTTTATGCTGAGGATAGGCCAAAGTTCAGGGGTCTGGGGAAAGGAGAGATTCTTAACCAAAGTGTGGTTAACAAGCATTTTGTTCCAATAGATGAGTGGGGACAAGCAAGTCAGCTAATCATTTATGAAACAACAGATGGAAATTTAGAACATCTGTGCCTGGCCTTGCCTTAATTAAACAAGGGGATATCCGTAAGTCATATGGGGAAGGGTGGTTTTTTGCAGTAGCCATTTTCTGGAATACAAAGGCAGGGGCATTTCTTAGCCTTCATTGTTTTCCAGAAACACAAGGCTTGGGTAAAGTTCAACATTGTCAGAAGTGAAACAGAGATAATATAAAACCCTGGAGAAGCTACTGTTTCCCCCCATGTATCTTAGTTTTTCAATTTCTGACTGACAAATCTAAAGATATTCCACAGTATAGTGCAATCCATTGGGTATAATCTTAAAGCTAGGAGTCTATTAGTTCCTTTTTGCAAAACAATGGCCCAAATGGAACCCATTACAACTAGTGCTAGGGAAAAGGGCAGCGCACCAAATCTTTCCTGCAAAAAGGAAGGAGTCCCCAGTCAATGGTCTGTGTTTCAGAATTATGATTTGACTAAATCTCTGGTCCATGAAGTTTTACTCTACCAATGTATAGTGTGTGTATTGGGGTGGTTACATTTATCATCTAACCATAGATTTCTGAGCCAGAAAGAACTTCATTTGGTAATGACTAAGAGACATACTTGTCATAGACAGATCCTAAGCTCAGAGCTAGAAGCAGTAACTTACATGTGAAACTTTCCTCTCACTGTCCTGAATGACTTAGGAGAGTTAGACTGAATGTATGAAAGTCTCAAAATCTCTATCACGAGTAAAAATAATTAAAGAAGTTAGAACATCTCTCTCTTTGGAACCACAGAATTCTAGACCTGCTGAGCAATTTTCCAAGCACAGGTATGGTCTCTTCTTCACTCTCAATCTCCTGCAAAAGAACAGCAACTCAGGACTCAGAATTATTCAGATAGTTGAAAAAAAATCCTGACTTAAGGCAGAAGGATAAATTTAGGTAAAATATACATGTTTAGCATTAAATTTTATGAGGAATAAAAGTATTGTGGAACAGTTTAATTGGTGTCTGCCTCTTGGTGTCATGAACATTTTGGTCTTAATACATTTAAATAATCAAATTTCATGAACATTTTGGTCTTAATACACTCAATCAAATTTCATTCTCCTCCAGAGATGCGAGGCTGTCCCTGATTTAGAAATCCTCAGAGCCTATCATCAAAGATGTGCAAAATCTAAGAGAAAAGTTGATATTTTAGAATCTAAAATATCTAAATAATAGAATTAGGATTAAAAAGATATCCATATATTACTTTATTGTTCATGCATATTTTTCAAAAAGTTGATACGTGACTCTCTAACCAATATCAAATAAATGTGCATAAAAATTACAGAGCTTATCATCTAAGGAACAGTAAAATAGCAAGTCTGGTTCAAATAAGAATTAGAAGAACAGGGATTATATAGTCTACCGTTGTGCAGTAAAGCGAGTCACAGTTTTTTTGGTTTTCTAGTGCATATAAAAGTTTTGTTTACACTATACTGTAGTCTATTAAATGTGCAATAGCATTGGCTTAAAAAACAATGTGCATATCTTAATTTAAAAATACTTTATTGCTAAAAAATGCTAACCATCATCTGAACCTTCAGCTAGTCATCATTTTGCTGGTGGAGGGTCTTGCCTCAATGTTGATGGCTGCTGACTTATCAAGATTGTGGTTGCTGAACATTGGGATGGCTGTGGAAATATTTTAAAATAAAACAACAATGAAATTTGCCACATCGATTGACTCTCCCTTTCATGAAAGATTTCTCTGTAGAATGAGATGCTGTTTGATAGCATTTTATCCCCAGTAGAACTTCTTCAAAAGTGGAGTCAATCCTCTTAATCCCTGCCTTTGCTTTATCAACTAAGTTTATATATTGTTTTAAAAGCTTTGTTGTCATTTCAGTAATGTTCACAGAAGCTTCACCAGAAATAGATTCCATTTCAACAAACTACTTTCTTTGCTTATCTATGAGAAAAAACTCCTCATCCATCAAAGTTTTACCATAAGATTGCAGCAATTTAGTCTTATGTTCAGGCTCTACTTCTAATTCTAGTTCTCTTGCTATTTCCACCATCTCTGCAGTTACTTCCTCCACTAAAGTCTTGAACCCCTCACAGTCAACCATGATGTTTGGAATCCGCTTCTTCCAAACTCCTGCTCATGTTGATATTTTGACTTCCTCCCATGAATCACGTATGTTCTTAATGGCATCTAGAATGGTGAATCCTTTCAGAAGGTTTTCAATGTACGTTTCCCAGATCCACCAGATGAATCAGTATCTATGGCAGCTATAGATTACAAAATGTATTTCTTAAATAATAATGCTTATAAGTCAAAATTACTTCTTCATCCATTGGCTGCAGAATGGATGATGTGTTATCAGGCATAAAACAACATTCATCTCATTGTACATCTTCATCAGAGCTCTTGGGTGACCAGGTAGGTGCATTGTCAATGAGCAGTCATATTTTGAGAGGAGTCTTTTTTTCTGAGTAATGTGTCTCAAAAGTGGGCTTAAAATATTCAGTAAACCATGTAGTAAACAGATGTGCTGTCACTCAGGCATTGTTGTTCCATTTATGGTGCACAGGCGGAGTAGATTTAACATAGTTCTCAAGGGCCCTAAGACTTTCAGAATGGCAAATGAGCATTGGCTTCAACTTAAAGTCACCAGCTGCATTAGTCCCTAATAAGGGAATCAGCCTGTCTTTTGAAGCTTTGAAGCCAGGCATTGACTTCTCCTTTTCAGCTATGAAAGTCCTAGATGGCATCTTCTTCCAATATAAGGCTGTTTCATCTACACTGAAAAAGTGCTATTTAGTGTACCACCTTCATCAATTATCTTAGCTGGATCTATTTGATAACTTGCTATAGCATCTACATCAGCACTTACTGCTTCACCTTGCACCTTTATGTTATGGAGATGACTTCATTCCTTAAGCCTTACAACCAACCTCTGCATGCTTCAGATTTTTCTTCTGCAGCTTCCTCGTCTCTTTCAGTCTTCAGAGAATTGAAGAGAGTGAGGACCTTACTCTAGATTAGACTTTGGCTTAAGGGAATGTTGTGGCTGGTTTGATTTTTTATCTAAAAATTTCTCCATGTCAGCAATAAGGCTGTTTTGCTTTCTTATCATTTGTGTATTCACTATAGTAGTGCTTTTTAATTTTTTTTATTTAAAATTTTTTTATATCAGTGTTACAAGTTACTTAGTTAATACAAGATAATAACTACAATAACATTATATTTGATTTAGTCAGTGGTTAGGTGGCTCCCTTATTTTTGTTCATTGCTCAATCTTGAAGGATTTGGGACAATGTCCACTCTGACTGCTTTAGGCGGAGAAGGGACATAAACATTATGGGGCAGAGAAAAGGAATTGTTTTGCTTGCAGTTGAAGATACTCCTTGCTTTTGGGATGCGGCTGGTCCCTCATCATTTTGTTAGTTGTCCTGGAAAGGCCTGAAGAACTGGAAAGTAGGAGTTGGCCACATCTTCTGGGATTCAGGGCTCTACCAGCATAGGAACAACCCAAAGGCTTTAAGTCTCAGAGAAATATACTTAACAGGTAAATTGAAAATTATAGATTCAAATAAAAGAAATAGAAGAATCATGATTAGGGGATTTATAAATGAGTATAACTATGTTATATTAGGGAAATAGATTTTCATATATTCTCAGATAGAGCCTGCCAAGGGGATGTTGATTTCATGTGGCCGTGGTGTCCAGATGTCCCTAGGGCCCTCAGAAACACTTTTGTTTGAGGCTTTGTTTACCATGGCAGTTTGCAAATTCTAGCTGAGACCTGCATACACATAACCTCCCGACTCACTTTGAAATCTCTTAGCCATTAAGACTCTGTTTTATTTAATATTTTCCTCTTTTGATCAAGTTCTTTCTCCAAATGTATCACTGATTAGTGCTTAGTAATAATTTCTCAGTTCCAGGGAGGCTCATTCCTGGGGAGTAATGTCTCATGTTGGGGGTGGGGTGAGGGGAAGGTAGTGAGCTTTTATTTGCAGTTTGGCTTAGAGAAAGGCCACACTTGAGTCACAAGGAGGATATCAGGAGGTAACTCTTAGGCATTAATTATAATTAGGCTTAATTTCATTAATACAGGAAGAAGGTTCATAAATGCAAGCATTAAGATCAAGGGCTTGGCTTGTTAGCCTGTTTT
>JAQZBX010017813.1:0-35211 GCA_029593785.1 Cabassous unicinctus | reverse complement strand
GGGAAAAACTTAATTGTTGAGCGTTAAGGGAGAAAAATCTAGGTTGAGTTGAAGCTTTATTCTTTATGCTATCTTAGTTTTACAGTCAAGAATAAATCATTCTAACTCATCTTTTCCCATAAACACAATAATCCAAGTAATGTTCATCTGAAGACCACAGTGGTGAAGATATTCAATTCTGACCCTGACCTCAATCTCCTAGGAATTCTAAATACTTCTTTACATTTTAAAAATAATTATAAGGAATTTGGCATAACATCTGTTTCAGCTATACAGCTGGAGTATTTGTTTATATAAAAGTAAATACTTTAACAAACACCTTATTCTATCAAAATAATGTAGAGGTTTCTATGGAGTTCTTATAAAGAAACACATCTGTACCTGTGAAGTTGTAGGCTTAAACAATATTTAGGAAGTGATTCAAATGGATTTTAGAATGAGCAACATCTGGGCTGTCACACTTAGGAGCTGGAGCCCATTAATCATTATTGCTTACTTTTTAAAATTCCAAATAGCAATATTGAAATGTTCATACCTACTATAAAAGCAAATATATGCTTGAAAATTAAATAATCAACAAGTTTTTAAAACAGAAAGCAAGGGAAGCGGGTGTGGCTCAATCAATAGAGCTCCCATTTACCATATGGGAGGCCCCGGGTTCGCTTCCCGGGGCCTCCTTGTGAGAGCAGGCCAGCCCGCGCGGCATGGTGGGCTGATGCAGCGGGACCTCACAGCAAGGGGGAGATAAGCAGACACGGAAAGAACTCACAGCGAATGGACACAGCAAACGCAAGCAGCAAGGGGGGGATAAATAAATAAATAAATAAATAAATAAATAAATAAATAAATAAATAAATAAAAAAAACAGAAAGCAAAAATCTCTCCTATTAAGAGACAGAATATAGCTCAATGTCTGCTCCAATTTGATTAGTTTTCTTCTAACTAAGGTAGCAGGTAAAAAAATTTTATCTCTGCTATAACATCCACTCTCTCTCTTTTCTAAATCAATTACTCTTTTCCTAAACATAATAAATATTAATATAAAGTATAAAGAGATAAATTTTAATGACTGACTTCACTGAAAGATAGACAACCACTGTTTAAATTAGGAAATGAATGATTTGACATTATCCCATGGACCTCCCATATAGGGAGATCAAAGTTTCTACCACTAGGGTTTGGCAGCCACAACAAGGGTGAGTCAACTGTAAACAGTAACTCGAGGTGATATGGGGTCTATCTAAAGATACCCTTGCAGAGGATGGTGAGCAGGATGTGGGTCCTAAGAAAGGCTTTGTGAATAGACGGTTGTGTATAGATCACATATATCAAAGGTATATGATTGTGCTGTTATGAACTAAATATACTGTGTAAACTCATGGAGTTAATAATTAGAATATAAGTCAGAAAATAGAAGGAGGGCAGAGAATGGAAAGTTGAGGGTTAATCTGTGCAGAATTGGTAAAAAGGTTGTTTGTAAATCTTTGGAAATGAAAAGAAATGGTGAAAGCTGATCATGGTGTTTGTAACTAGCGGAGCTGTTATATGGGTATGACAGTGGTTGAAAGGGAAAGTGTAAGGTCATGTGTATTACTAGAAGGAAAGCTAAAAACTGTAACATAGTACTGTATAAAATAGTAAAACCTCATGTAAAACACGAATATGGGTGATATTGCATATGTAAGACTGTTTTTACAAAATATAAATACAAATATATTAGAGAGAAGGAAAAAGAATAGCATCTTTGTACAGCAGAGGAAGCATAGAGAGATTGAGAGGTGATGAGTTGTGTTTGCTTGTTTTTTGTTTGTTTTTATTATTATTGGAATAATGAAAGTGCTCTAAGAATGATTGAAGTGATGAATGCACAAATATGTGATTACACTGAATACCTTTGATTTTATACTTTGGATGTATTTATGCTTTATTAATATGTATCAATAAAATTGATTTGTTTAAAAAAGATATTAGGGAAAAACTGAAGAAATCTGAATAAAATGTGGACTTTTGTTAATAATAAAAAAAAGGATGCTATGTAAGGAAGCTAGAAAAAATAGGACAACAGAGAGCAAATCTCTGGATGAATGAAGCTTGGAGCTTCCTAGGGTTTGCAAATGTCCCCAAGGAGTTTAAAAGATGGTCAGTCACTGCATCTGGTAGTATTGTCCTTTTTTATATACTACGGTTAGAATCTTCACTAGCAGAAGGGCCCTGGGTTGTCATCCAGATTTCTGGATGGACTTAAGTTCACTTGGTTATTGGCCAAATGAAGATACATGTGAAAGAATTTTGAAAACTGCAGAACATTGTACACATTCATTATATCGTTATCATTATTAAGATATCAGTGCTATGAGAACCATTAGCATAAGGTTTGTATGTAAAAAATTTTTGATGCATTTCCTTTTAGCCTCTTGATCGCTTGATAAACCCATCTTCATCATCCTGTTTTAGGCTCATTGAGAACTTTATGCAGCTAAACTAATTACGCTTTGCTAATGATGTCAAGTAATACTGCAGATAGCAAGTATATAGATTGCTGTATGGATGTTGATATGGTCTCTGAAAATATTTTCATGTGCAACAAAGAAAAGTTGGTTTGGCAAGGTGGATTCTTAACGATTTGGAAAACAGTACCACTTAAGTTGCTTAATGTATTAGTTTCAGCTTAGAAATAGGTTTCAGTTGACCCACCAACAATAACAAGATCTTAATTGGCTGTCTGTGTGTGTCAGGCACTGTATTAAATGCTGAGGATACAATGGTAAACTGGACAGAAATAATCCCTGTCCTTAAGGATTTCAGAGGCTACCAAAGAAGACAGGTAATAATGAGGAAACAAGCACAGTAGTTACAAAATGTGGTGAGTGCTGCAAAGGAATCATGCAGGATCCTTAGACGGATAAAAACAGAAAAGGAATGCCTAACCTATCGAAAGATCTATATGTGGTCTTACCCAATTTTTGTTTTTAATAAATTTTCAAACAGCTTTATTGAGATGTAAAGAGTACAATTCAATGGTTTTAGGTATTGTTTTAGTTTGCTAAGCTGTTGAAATGCAAAATACCAGAAATGAATTGGCTTTTATGATGAGGATTTATTGGCTTGCAAGTTTAAGTTCTGGGCCTGTGAAAATGTCCAAATCAAGGTTTCATCAGGCAATGCTTTCTCCCCAGAGACCAGCTGCCAGCAATCCTGGACTCTTCTGTCACATGGCAAGGCACCAAGGTGGCATCAGCTGGTCTCTCTTTTCCCTTCCTTCCTTTAATTTCTCCCCATGGATTTTTTTCTCTATGTCTCAATTTCAGTCTGCTTATAAAGGACTCCAATCTCATTCAGTTGGGCCACACCTTAACTACATAACATCTTCAAGAGATCTGATTTATAATGGGCTCACAACCACAGGAATGTGGATCAAGATTAAGAATATGTGCTTTTTTTTTCCCCCTGGGTTACATAATTTGGCCTATCACAGAAAGAGTTCCTATTTAATAATTAAAGCTAGGCCACAAGTCTCACCTGTATACAGTCATGTGCTTACTTCTTTGGGTGCAAAGATAGGATTCTTTTCTCAAACCTGTAAGGAGAAGGTTATGTAGTATTTTGGGAGGTCTCAAAATTTCCAGGAGCAAATCATCCCTTTAAGAACCACTATCAGACATCAAAGGTATATGTATTTTAATAGTATGCATCTCTTTCAAAAGTGCTTTCATTCTTAAAGTATCTTCAATAGCTTCCAAAAGGAAATAACTCTCCAAATTGGAAAGCAAGAAGTAAACCTTTTGACAATTGCAGATATGATTCTATATTTAGAAAGCCCCCAAAAATCTGCAACAAAGCTACTAGAGCTAATAAACAAGTTCAGCAGAGTGGCAGGATACAAAGATTAATATGCAAAAAATCAGTAGTGTTTCTATGCACTAGTAACGAAAACTCTAAAGAGGAAGTCAGAAAAAAATTCCACTTAAAACAGTGACTAAAAGAATCAAATATTTAGGAATAAATTTAACCAAGGATGTAAAGCACTTGTATTCAGAAAGCTACAATGCATTGTTAAAAGAAACCAAAGAAGACCTAAATAAATGGAAGAATATTCCATGTTCATGAATGGGAAGACTAAATATCATTAAGATGTCAATTCTACCCAAATTGATTTACCGATTCGATGCAATCCCAGTAAAAACCCAAACATCCTTTTTTAAAGAAATGGAAACCCCAATTATCAAATTTATTTGGAAGGGTAAGTGGCCCCAAGTAGCCAGAAACATCTTTAAAAGGAAGAACAAAGTTGGAGGACACTCACTTCTGGACTTTAAATCATATTATGTAGCTACAATGGTAAAAACAGCACAGTACTGGCATAAAGATAGAAATATAGACCAATGAAACCAAACCGATGTTTCAGAATCACATCTATGCTCAAGTGATTTTTGACAAGACTGTCAAACCTACTCAGCTGGGGCAGAACAGTCTATTCAACAAATGGTGCTGGGAGAACTGGATATCCATAGCCAAAAGGAAGAAAGAGGACCCCTATCTCACTCCCTATGCAAAAATTAACTCAAAATGGATCAAAGACCTAGATATAAAAACTAGAACCATGAAAGTTGTAGAAGAAAATGTAGGGAAACATCTTCAAGACCCAATGGAAGGTGGTGGTTTTTTAAACCTTACCCTGAAGGCATGAGCAACAAAAGAAAAAAATGGATAAATGAGACCTCCTCAAACTTTTGTGCTTCAAAGCACTTTGTCAAGGTGGTGAAAATGCTGCCCACTCAATGGGAGAAAATATTTGGAAACCATGTATCCAATAAGAGTTTGATTTCCATGCTATATAAAGAGGTCATACAACTCAACAATAAAAGAGCAAGCAATCCAATTTAAAAATGGGCAAAAGACTTAAATAGACATTTCTCCAAAGAGGAAATTCAAATGGCAAAAAAGCACATGAAAAAATGTTCAGCATCACTAGAGCCATTAGGGAAACACAAATCAAAACTACAATGAGATACCATCTCACACCTCACAGAAAGGCCTTATTAAAAACAGTAGCAGCAGCAACAACAGAAAACAACAAGTGCTGGAGAAGATGTGGAGAAATAGGAGCACTCCTTCAATGTTGGTGGAATGCAGAATGGTGCAGCCTCTGTGGAAGACAGTTTGGTTGTTCCTCAGGAAGCTAAATATAGAACTGCCATATGATCCCGCAATCCCTCTACTAGGAATATACCCAGAAGAGTTGAAAACAGTGATGCTAACAGACATTTACACACCAATGTTCATAGCGGCATTAGTCACAATTACTAAAAGATGGAAACAACCCAAGTGTCCATCAACTGATGAAAGGATAAACAAAATGTGGTGTATACGTATGATGGAATACTATGCTGCTGTAAGAAGAAATGAAATTGGGACACAAGATAACATGGATAAACATTGATGACATTGTGCTGAGTGAAATAAGTCAGACACAAAAGGACAAATATTGTATGGTCTCACTAATATGAACTAAATATGAAGAATAAACACAAGTTAAAACCCAGAGTATAGGATATTAGAAGATAGGCTGAGGGCTGAGAAGGGGTACTGATGCTTAACGTATGTAGAATTTTCCATTAGCTTAACTGTGTGAGTGTGGAAATGGAAAAAGTTGATGGTAACACATTATAGTGAGTGTAACTAACATGGCTCGTTTATAAATGGGATTGTGGCTGAAAGGCATAGTCTAGGGATGCAAAAGACAATTGAAAGAAAGCTAGAGAATAATCTAGAGACTGAATAACATTGTGAACCAGAGGTAGATGAGGATTATGGTTAATAGTACAAATACAAATATGTTCTTCTATGAACTAGGACAATTGTACATCACTGTTACAAGATGGTAAGTATATGGTGATACATGGGAAAAATACAATTGATGTGATTAATGTCAACTACAGTTAATAGCAATATTGTAATATTCTTGCATCAATATCAAAGAAGGTACTATATCACATCTAAGGGTCAATAATAGGGGGGTATGGGATTTTTTTCTTTTGGACTAAGAAAAACATACAAAAATTTACTGAGGTGGTGACTGCACAACTCTGTGATGAAAGTGAGAGCCACTGAGTGTGCACTTTGGATGGATCGTATAAGGCATGGGACTGTATACATAGTGAACCATGTGGTAGAAGACAGACTGTGGTTAACAGCACAAATATGAGAGTGTTCTCTCATGAACTATAACAAAGGTACAGTACTAATACATGGTGTAAATAATAGGGGGTGTATGGAAAAAATACACCAAACATACCCTATGGGCCATAGTTAGTGGTAATAGTCTGAGATGTTCTTTCATAATCTGTCATAAATGTTCGACAACAATGTAAGAGGTGATGTATGAGAATTCTGCACACTACATATGATTGTTTTATAAGCTCAAAACTTCTGTAATAAAAATACATATTTTAAAAAGCAATAACTCCTATTTTGCAGGAAAAAAACTGGGGCTTATTACACTTGACGCTTAACCCTGCAAATTGCCTATATTTAACTTCCACGGTGGTATAGTTAGGGTTTTATGGAGCAAGTAACATAAATAAACTCTTAAGCAAAATAAAAGTTATTGGAAAGATTTCAGGGTCTCCCAGAATTCATGGAAGCAGGAGAATCAGGTAGTGAGTATGGTAGTACCAAATGGCTAGGACCTGGAAACCAACAATCGTCTCATAGCAAAAATTATGTGGTTATATCTCTGTAGCCACAGCATAAAAAATTCAACTATTTCTTCTGTACTTGCTTTACAGTCTCAATACTTAAATCCCTGGGAGAAAGCACTCATTCAATAAATGTTAGGTTGGGTCATATGCCCACTCCATTGAAACATCAGGATGAGGAGAAGTATAGGTGGAAGCATGCAGGAGCTATTACCTTTCCACCCAGAGACACGAAATGAGGGGGAGGTAACGTCCCAGAAAGAAATCAGAATACTATTGGAATTGAATGTTGTGCAATCAAAGAATGTCAAACATTCTCTTTACATATATAATACATTTGTTAAATGTATTTAAGGCCACCATAATTTTATCCTAGCAACCTCAGAGATCAAATGTTTCTCCACAGTTGAGCTTAGTCGAGGCACTTTGCCATCCATTTTTTAGTTTATAATACAAGGAACTCGAGGCAATGTTTTTGCCCCAAAAACATTACTCTGGTGGAAGGACCTTGTCTTTATAACCCTCACTCCAGTGTGAATCAATTGGCCTAGTTTCTGTTTCAGACCATTATTTAAAAGCCTGACAGTTTCAATGTACTAATGAGGCACCATTATCTGAGTGCTGTTTTTTCATTTGCCCTGGTTTTTTTCTTTGTATTAGTACTGTCATCTTTTGGCCTAAATATTTTTTATATGTAATGATGCTTTTGTGCTTGTATCCCAGGCCTTTTAGCAAAGGCAGTTATTTTAAAAATCAAATAAGTTTTCTCAACTTCTAATTTCTAGCTCAAAAAAGAATTCTGTGAAATATTGAATGAACAACTTCTGTTTATAAACACGAAAAAAAAAAATAATAATAATAATAATTTCTAGCTCAGCGCTAAAGCCACCAGAAAATTACTTCCCTTCGATTTAAAGCAAATAGGGTTTCAAAGTTTAATCACTTACTTGATATAATTCAGAATATAAAAGAACAACATAATATGAAAGCAGTTTTTATTTTGTTCTATAAAATCATTCCACAGAATCACAATTAAGAACCAAAATTTCTTTCCTTTTAACTTTTTTTTTAATGCTGTACTGTGGGTAGAACCCAGGACCTCCTACATAGGAGGCAGGGGCTCAACCACTGAGCCACATCTGCTCCCCAACGGGAGTTGGCTTCCTCATTTGATTGTTTTATTTTTAGGAAGTACTGGGAATCAAACCCGGGACCCCTACATTGGAAGCAGGCGCTCAACCACTTGAGCCACATCTACTCCCTGCCCCCACTTTAACTTTTGAATAAGAAGAAAGACTTTGCAGCTCCTAAAGCTAAAGTCCTTATGAATCATGACTCAAAGTTCGTTTGCTCAGCACTGGGCAGGTTTATGACTCATCTCTTGTCTTTATTTCATTCTGTGATTTCTTTAGGAAGGTACAGGGTGGCTCATAGAGTTCATTTTCATACAGGATTTGAGTGCTCAATTTCATCTAAGACCAAGAGGATTATTGCTTTTGTCAGCTCTCTCTTTTGTTTCCTTAGCAACTATTAAATAGAGGAAGATGACTATTTCAGTTGCTTGCATCAGTATTAAACTTTCTAAGGAGTTACTGCTGGGGGCCAAATTTGATTCATTGCTTAAAGTTTTCAATAGATTCCATAATGTTACTTATGATTCAGCTTGCTATCAACTGACATGGAACTCAAGAAATGCTTTCATACTGGAATGTGTCTGTAATTTCAGCATATGTGGTTTGAAGGAAGGAATGGCAACCATAGGTAGAGTACAAGAAGCAACAAAACTATATACTCACTGATCTGTTGGTTGGTTTATATCCATCCTCATACCAAAAAAGTATTCATGGTGCCTCAGTGGCTGTAATTAATAATCAGGATCCTTATACAAGGAACATGAGTGGAACCATGTTCTTAGAAAACAAGGATTAAAAATATCCATCAGGGGAGCAGATGTAACTCAGTGGTTGAATGCCTGATTCCCATGTACTAGGTCCTGGGTTCAATCCCTGTGTGGGGACCCAGGCCCCCTTAAGTCTTCAGCACATAACTGCCTGCATGACCTAGACATAAGCTAAAAGTTAACAACCCTCCCCTGACGGGAGAGAATGTATAAATGTTATCATAGATAAGATCTTCCCAAAGCAGCAAACGTCCTTGGTCAATGTCCTTCTTAGGAGCTTAGTGGAAACATCACCACACCCCATGTGTACTCTTCCCGTGGCCCTAGTAGGAACTCTGTTCTCACACCCTATGGCATATCCTTGTTCTAAAACCCATATATACCACCCCTCATTTTCTCATCTCTTTGCAGAGCACTAACTTCATTCATTCTTTGACTGGCTACTGTCAAAGATTCTCCCCTGTTCATAAGTCCCAACAAAGCTTATGCCTGACTAAATGCCACGTGTGTTCTTTGTTTTCTCAGCCTCACCAACTTATGCCCTTCAGGAGTTGGGTTGTAACAAGCGGCAGTAGCGGGTATGAGCTCAGACAAAGGAGAATCCGAGGGGGATATCCCAGGTTGGCCTATAGCGTCCATGTGAGGAGGGGTGGCTGCCTTCCAGGATAAGTGGGGACTGCCGAGAGAATATGAGGATGCCCCAAAACCTCCGGCAGGTATGCTGGCTGCGCGACAGCAGATAGCAGAGCAGCTGCACTTACATAAGGATAAGGGAGACTGCCAGATAGTGGCAGCTGCACCACGGCCCCTGTTAGGAGACTTGCAGTGGCTACCAAGGCAGAAGAAGTGGCAAAGGCCTCTGTGTGCCACTTAGAAAGATAGCTAAAGTTAGAAAGGGCTAAGTCCTAGCACAGGTGGAGACGAAGGAGTCCTTAACTGATTGCCTGCGCAGAGTTGATGATCTTTATACTGCAAAACTGTGCAAACTGAAAGAGTTTAATGGGATGTTATTTTGACAATGTTTTACGTTTTATTCACATTTTATTTTGATCAGAATGTTTATCAAGGTGTTAAAAACAACTTTCAGTTTTGAATCAATAGCTTCCTCCTGAACTTCGAGCCTAAGTGTAGCCCTGAAGAGCAGTAATCCAGAATACATGTTAAATGTCTGTCTGTCTAAACTGCTTATTTAGTGCTTGACTGCATTTATACTGCTCAAGTATTCCTAACTGGTTGCTGATTACTAATGAAAGTGTTTCCAGGAACGAGCTTACATATTACAGGCAACCCTGATTCCAGAGGAGATTTTTATTTGTTTGTTTATTTATTTATTTATGTTTTCTTTTTTATTATTATGTTATTGTTTTTTTAAAGATACTTAGTTTACATAAATATTACACAAAGGATGTAGGGATTCCCATATACCCCAGTCCCCACACCTCCCACACCCTCCCATGTGAACATTCTTTGTTAGTGTGGCACATTCATTGCATTTGATAAACGCATCCTGGGGCTTTGCCATTAAGCCTGGACCATAGTTCATATTCAGAGATTTTAAAAGCAGTAAAAATCAGAGATGTGAAATGATGGAGAGCTTGGGCATAGCCATACCAAAGGAGTGAGAATTATGAGTCAATTTATTGAGCTTTAGGTTTCTGTTTTTGTGTTTGTCTGTTTGTTCAGTGTATATTTTCATACCTCCAGATGATAATTTTAAATTAACAAATGAAAATTCTTAAGAGAGCTCTATTCAAATGGCCAAAAATTAAATAAGTGCTTATATTGGTAAATGAGTACTCCTGAAGCACAAATTAGAGAAGCCAAATAGGACAAAAAGTCATAAAATTTGAATAAAAAAACTATTTAAAAGAAACTAAAATATTTGTTGTGAATTCTTCCATAATCTTTCTATAGCCTATCTTACCCTCAGGGTCTTCTCCTAACCTTGACCGAATTCCAGTAAAACTGGTTTAGGAAACTAAAGGAATCATCTAGGTGTGGAAAGATAGGGGAGATGTGAGTTTAGCCTAGAATTCTGTCTACTAGGCCTGGAAATTAATATAGGAACAGAGGGGATATTACAGAAAAAAAACTTGTTTTGTATAGTCTGTCCTGTAATTCCCCAATTAAATTTTAACAGCTTTTTTGATGGTAGTAGTAATCCAGTGGCCAAATTTCGGTAAGTAAGGAAAAGTCCTTGAAAGCTATGGAAAGATCTTTCTAAATTATGATTAAAACAAATTTAACAATTATAATATATTCCAGAACCTGGCAGTCAGTATGCTTTTAAGGTTATTCACAATTTTAGAATTTTATTAAAGATGGAAGAAGGAAGAAAAAAGAACATCTTTTGCATAAACTATAATGATTTCAATTTTATTTAGCTTGGGTGTACTCTCCCTAAGTTTACAAGATACTAATCAAATAAATTAGCATTACATGTATTAAATCTTTAAGATGATGAAAATTGTAAGTTTTGGCTAATGAAATTATTACAAACTTTTTTAAAAAATTGTTTTTGCCTAAATTGAAATGAATAGTTTTCTCTTTCTTCACAGAACAGAATGAGGGATATGAGACTTAAATGGATATAGAAAGAAGTAAAAGGTTTGTGGAAGTGAATTCATAGTCAATGCTGACTAAAATTTGATAAGTTTGTTTAAGGGAATGTGCTTTGTCCTAAGATAAGATGGCTGGTTTTCATAAAATCAGGGTGGAAATATAGAAGACAAAGCTTGAATGAATATAGAAAGTTATAGAAGGTTTTGTAGAAGGTAGCATTAAGTAAGGGAATGTGTTTTGAAAAGGTGAAGTTTGTCTTGAGGGAAAGTAACTAGTTTATGTGGTTATGACTGGTTACAGGAAGTTTGCAAAAGCATCTTCTAAACTTAAGTATTTAAATGGCTAATTCCAGAGAGCCATTATTAAATAGAAATTGAATTGATTTTGATAATAAAAAGTAACCATAACAGGAAAACCTGTCAGAGGCCACCTCAATCTGCATATTAAAGTGGTGGTAAGGGGAAGATAATCTTGATTCTATTGGGAATCTTAGATTTTCATAAAATAATGGAGAAAATAGTTTTTCCTATACTGCTAAAGTAAAATACCTGTTAATTAACATAATCATGGTAAAGGTGTAGAAGTAAAAAGTAAAGTAATAAAAATAGTTAAGTTCATTTAATATGTTATAGATTGCACTGGAAGTATTTAGAAAGTGTATGAAAATTAAAAGAGATAGACTTCAGTATTGTCAAACTCCCTTGTGCATTCAAACCAGGCATTCAGTACACTGCATGGTGCCTCTCCATTTGACTTATTGGCTAGGTTAGTCACTGACCCCTAAAACAATTAAGGTATCTACCACATCTCTGGTTATGTTCCTGAAGTGGATGGAGAGTACGTTGTAGTTTCAGACCCCTGCAACAGCTGGCGATGGCTCGATATGGCCAGATTTACAATGGTCACTGCCTACAAACTGGCTCTGTTTCATAGTATCAAAGGGTGCTATGTACCAGGCCTGTGAAACATTGGAGCTTTCATCCAAGGGCCAATGATGATGCAGCATGCTGGCTGTGTGAAGGACATACTAAGTGGAGCAATAATTACCACAGTGATGTGAGTAGAATTTAAACAGACACAATTGGCATTATGGCCTGCTCCCATGGAAAGACAACATGTGTGGTATTGCAAACCTGGAGCTGAGATCCAGTAACTGCAGCTCAAATAGGAACTTGTGCATTGATTAGTATTAACTACTGTACTTATATACCTGATGAATATGATAATATCGCTTCTATTCTAGATCATATGCAAAAGAATATTGAACATGTTAAAAGTCTTTACAGACTTAATTCATTTTCTTAGTAATTAATGAACGTGCCTATAAGATAAAAGAATGGTTCTCTTAAGTATTGTCTTTATTTTCCTTACCATATACTTATTTTGTTGTTGCCTATATTATCTTTGTTAGTTTATGTCTAGGGCAGTGCCTCTCCTCATACCTCTCCTAGCTGTCCTAGGCATAACCACTGCTGTGGGAACTGGGTGTGGCAGTTTCCTAGACTGCATTTGAAACTTACAAGATCAAGCCCATCAGCTTCGGGAGGATTTAAGCTTCTGGAGGCACCTGGCCTTCCTCATTCCCATGGTCCGAAGCAATGCCTTCCAGAACAAGGTATTAGTCATGTGGGGATATCATCCAGTTCTAACCACGGTGCTGGACTTGCCTTTCCTCAACCTCAGAAGAATAGCCAGAGTTTCACACCTCGTCAGGCAGGGAAATTCTGCCCCTAATCAGCAGGAAGCAGCTACAGAAGAATGACCATCACCCTTCAGCATCCCCTTAAAAATAAAAGTGCAAACTCTCTGAGGAGAAAGTTGAGGCAGATTAGTATAGGAAACAGGGACATAGAGGTATATTTTCAGGCCCATTATTTTTTTTTTATTAATCTAACTCCTTGACTATATACCAAATTTAAACTAGACAAATGATACTTTCCTTGAAGGCATTTGAGGTTCCTTTGAGATAGGAATTGCATAAATAATAATAACAACCAGTATCTGAATACTACTTTACAATTTGCAGCTGATACTCTAAAGTAACATGAGAGTGTTTGAATTAGCCATCTTTTACATATGAGGCACTTGAGGCTCAAATAATCATGGGTAAGCATGTACATAATTATATACTTAGGCATAATCTCCTCTTGAGAAAACCCAAAAATTATGTTAGAATATTTGAAAAAAAAAGTAACATGTGAAAGTGCTGGATTGGATAGAACATATGATGGTCACAACCCCTCAGTGGGATGGGTTATTATTACACATGTGTCATAGCTGAGGAAACTAAGATGTGCATTCCAGTCTTGACTTGCACTGATTCACCTGGTATCTATAGATAAAGACACTAATCTCTTTGGGACTCAGTATGAAAATATTGGGCCACACTTGGTCTAAGATTCCTTCCTAGGCTAAAATTCTGCTTCTGTGCTCTCCTAGGACATCCTGGCCCTATCAACATTGTGCACTAGTGTCTCGTTTCCTTCAGCCCATGCTGGTCAGGTACACTTAGTTTGCTGCCTCCGAATAAAAAAGATGTTCAGAGGATCCTAAATTGCATTTGATTCACAGAACTGGTCTTCCTTCACATGAATGTTACATATGTTTGAAAATTATTAAGAGGTAAGAGTTATTCAAAGTAGATTCACACACCTGGAATCTGTTGATCCAATCCAACATTTGTGGGGAAGAACTGCTTTCTATTACATAGGAATTAAAGAATAGATTTTGTTTCTCCCAATTTGCTTATTTAAACTTTAAATATTCATAGGTCATCTAAGTCAGATTTAACAAATATTTTCCATGGGTTTACATATGTTAAAAATGGGGGATTTTTACAATAAAATGATAATAAATTCAAGGCAACATGTTGATGGCTGATTCAGTTTACCACATGGTTACTTCTTATCACTATAGATAATTAAAGATACATAAAGACTTTGCCTTGTTTACCCTAAAAAATCACAGAGTGCACAGCTATCATTTCATCTGGGATTGCTGAGAAAGTCCAACAGCCAACAGAGTCCAATAATGTCAAGAGATAATGGTGACAGCAGCAACAGTCAGGTTTTAAAGGCTCACATATCCTCGGAGTGACTGAATTGTGCTGGTCAATAAGAGAGGGGCTGTGGAGACAGTGCACACAATTGGCCCCTCCATTTGACTACCTCTGACAGCTCATCCCCAATGACAATTTTCCTAAATCCCAAAGTGTTGGTATATGAGGTTTCCTACCCACTAAATTTTGGTGCCTATCATAGGTAGAGGTCTGAAGACATCATCCTCCCATCACAGTAGATATTTTCCCCTCCCCTGATTTTCCTGCAAAGAGTCCCTTACAAGCAAAAATCTTGGCTGGTTCTGCATAGTTAATTTGTGACGGGAAGTAGTCCTCAAGAAGGAGCTTCTGGTTATAGCTGTTCAAAGATGGGAAATGGCAAAACTGAAGTCCCAGAAACCATGAGTGGCATGGCCCAGGATATAAACCAAGACTCTTGACTTCTATATCAGTGCTTGCTTAACCCATAAGATTTCACCAGCTTCTTGTTTCCTGACATTTACCACTTACAGAGCAGTAAATGCTTCAGATTGGAACAAGACACCAGGATTCTGGTAATCCCTTAAAATGCCACCTCCAGCATAAGGGAAGAGAAATTCTAATAAGTGGAAGAATTAGAGGATGAAGTCATGTCTAGGGGTAATAGGTTGAAATACAAGCTCCCACCCACATAAGCCACAACCTTTTTTTAAAAAAATCACAAGATGGGGGCATTAATAATTTCCAAGTTTTTTTAATACATTTTAAAAGAAATTTTAAA
This sequence comes from Cabassous unicinctus, assembly GCA_029593785.1. NCBI lineage: Eukaryota > Metazoa > Chordata > Mammalia > Cingulata > Chlamyphoridae > Cabassous > Cabassous unicinctus. The sequence continues at coordinate 20,233 of JAQZBX010017813.1, read as the reverse complement.
GATACTTTAGATTACATAAATGTTACATAAAAATTGTAGGGGATTCCCAAATGCCCCACTCCCTACCCCTCCCACACTTTCCTACATTAACAACATCCTTCATTAGTGAATTTCCAAGTTCTTAAAATTCCTCTTCACACTTTAAAAGTTCTAATACCAGCAGCTTAATTGCTTCTTTTTAGCCTTAGCTTTTGACTATTGAAAGCTTGGAGATTGTGCCTTTTGTTCAAGCAGCCCTGATGGATTAAATGCACTTGTCATGAGAGAGTGAGGCACAGGGGAAGGGAGGAGAAAAGATTGAAAAAGAAGTAATGGCCACATTTGACCTTACCATTTATATTTCCTAACATTAATTGTATTTGCCAATTTACCATGACTCACGAAGACACTACAGAAGGTACCAAAAACTGAAACATATATTGGTATTAAATTTAAATTCTACAAGATTTCTGAATATATTGCATTTCAATTAACAAATCCCTCAAACTTCTTCTCCAAACATATGCAAATGATAATCAGAAAAGTCCAATAAGATCCTAGGACTTATTAGGATCCTATAGTGAAGGATCCTGATACTTCACTTCATATGGTTTCATTTTTTAAAAATTATCAGTTACTAAGTGCTTTCATATGGCTAATATTTTGGTGAGAGCTTTACTTATATAATTTCATCTAATCCTCACAACAGTCCTGTAAGGTTAATATTATTACCCAATTTTAAAGAAGAAAAAGTGCAATAACTTTCTGATCACACACAGTAATTAAGAATTTAAATTCAAATGTGGCTAATACCAAAGCCTATACTTTAGACTGGTGCTCTATCCCTGTACCCCAAACCAGATCCAACGTTGATGTAATCTTAGAGTTATTGCATTCTAGCATTATTGATTATCTTTACAAATAGTTTTATTATTCCCATTGCTTTTCCACAGTTCTTAAGGAAAATCTTGGTGCACATCAAGAACACTGTGCTCTAGTTTGTCACTGAATTAATTTCCTGAGTAAGTAGGAGAAGGCAGCATTATTTTCAGGGCAAAGGACAGCTCCATCATGGCCGAAAGTTTGGTGTTAACCATGATTTTAAGGATGTGTCATTTTAAAAATGAGTCATAGATATAATCAAATTCCACTTGTAGCGCTAGAGAAGGAATACAGCTGTGTGTAACTCTGAGCTGGTTGTCTTGTACATGAACACCATCTGCTTTCTGTTGCTTTAAATGAAGTTTTTCATTCCAGGCTTTAAAAATGCTCTAAATTCAATAATTGCCTGACCAGTGAATCATCAGAAAAAAACAAGATAGAGAAACTATGATGTTTTGTCCTCTATTCTCATCCAGGCTAATGGCATCTCAGTAATGAGGTTCAGATACCTTGTGATGGCATAAATGTGTCTCAATTATCAGCCAACTCCTAGACACACTTACTCTGGGAAGACTGAGCATTTGGGGGAAAGGTCTTAACTATTCTGGTCCAGTATGGGTACTTCCTTGGAACATCTCTAGAGGTATTCACACAAATAGTTCAATGAACTGGGCAGGGAGACAGATTGGACCAGGAGGGCCTTTGCCAGGACCACTCTGCCAGCTGGTTGCAGACAAGAAGAAGCTTATGGCTCACAGGTTGAAGTGGATATGAAAGACTCCCAGGCCAAGTTTGGTTGGATCCAGTCAAGAAGAACTTCAGATGAAGGCTCTGGTCTCCACCAGGGTAAAACCAGGTCATTAGGAGCAGTCCAGAAACCTGAACCAAAATAGGCTGGTTCCCATTCCTGAAAAGCCTGAGGGGTAGCATTAACCCTCTGGGCCCCAATTCCCCATGTGCAAAATGAAGACAATTACCTTCCTAAATTCCTTATGGATTTGTGGAAAGAAGGAGCATGAAACTCCTTTGCAAAGTGTCTTATTGCATGTGGTATTGATATCGTTAGAATTTGTCTATCTGGTGCTGCTGATCAATTACATTATTCCCTTACAAGTGACCCCTGAATTGCCATTCCATTCTGAAAGTTCATGCTATTCTCCTGAGATCGCAAACTAATGCAAAGAACCAATATGCATTAACTAGTCATGGGCAAAGAATACCCACCATTTAGAGCAGCACCTTGTAATCTTTATACCACCACACATATATATCAGATGACTTCTACATGTATGCCAGACTCCTATAGATAGTATCAGAAATCTAGTTGTACACATATCATTTTCTTTACCACTCAAGAATGTGGGTGAAACTGAATCTACTCTCTATATTTTAAAAAGGAAATAATTCAATAACTTTAACAGTAATTAAGAACAAATTACTTGTGACACTATTGTGCTACTAAACCTTTGATAAGACTGTAACTATAGATAATAAATGGAACTTTCCCAACCTGGAAGATCAATTGTTATCTTTCTAATTTGGAAGCATAAGGCCAATTTAGTGCTAAATTGCAGTAAGTCCTTTGGATTAGATTCTTTATATTTTCACTTTTCCCCCTTTCTCATGCTTTCATAATTATTTTTAAAGGACTTCCTATATATACTTTTCATTATAAATGAGTAGGAGCTATTTTTTTAAAAAGGTGAGATTTAAATCATGTGATAAATACATATATTCTGTGATCTTCCAGCTTAATAGTCCAAGCAATTCATTTACTGTAAATGACTTTCAATACAAATCACTTTATCAAGCAGGATAAATGGCCATATTTGAAATTTTCCACTCAATATGTTTACTATAGAGGAACATGAAATTTACTATTTTCAATTAGTTTGAAAACAATGAAATGGAAATAATAATGGTTTTCCCAAGAAGGGAAAGAATTAAGTGTACCTTTTTCAATGTGTTTATATTGCATCTGTGAATCATGTCCCATGTGGATCCTAATGGAACTTTAAAAATTTACCAAGTCATCCCAAACTTCATGATATTTTAAAATCCCTTATCTTTTCAATTAGAAGTGATGGAAAACACCAAATTGTAACTTTAGAGGATAAGAAGCTTTTCTGTTTGGTTTCCAAATCTAAACAAGGCAAGAAACTAGAATCAAATCATAAGAAATATTTTTATGACATACATATAGATCATTAGAGAGACTGTTCATAACTCATATGGCAAAATGGGCCTTACTATTCCATCAGTCTCTGAGGAATATTGTTTGCAAAAATGGCCTTAATTCTTATCACTCCCTGTATCCATGCTCTTTGCCAGGTGCCTTCATAGCTCCTCCAATCAAGAGGTGGGGTCTTTTTCCACACACCTTGAACCTGGGTTGGCTTACAATTTGCACTGGCTAACCAATCGTGAAGGGGCACCAGTTCTGAGCCAAAGCTTCAAAAGACCTTGCTGTCTCTACTCTGTTGTTCCTGTGCCTTTGCCTGAGAATGATAGTCTTGGAGGATAAAATATCACAAGTAACAGAACTGAGTTGTCTCAGTTGAGGCCATCCTAGAGTTGTAACAGCTGATCACAGACACAGGTGAGAGCCTACTCAAGAACAGCAGACTAGGAAACTCATAAACTCATAAAATATAACAAATGCTGTCACTTTGTTATCCACATCAGCCTAAGAAGTAGGAATGGCAGAAATCACTTCACTAATTTCTGAGTTAAGGAATTAAGACTCAAAAGTGTTTGAGTTATCCTCTAGCCCCAAGACTGGGACCTAAATTGAATATGAAAAAAAAATACATTCAATTGCTATATCCCCAAATGCCATTCAAATAACAATTTTCATTATAATTTTCATTGAAAATATGGAATCCCTTTTCTCAACAGTTTCCTCAGAGTTAAAATTCTCTAAGAGAATCCACATAGTTTACAGAATTGCAAATGTTATATCCATAAATGGTGCTTTTACAGAAACACTTTTTAAAAATTTTTACTGTGGCAACATATATAAAACATTAAATTTTCCATTTCAACCACTTTCAAGTGTACAACTCAGTGGTTTTAATTACATTCACAATATTGTTGTATCATTTACTTACAAGCTTACAGTTCTGGGTCTGTGAAAATGTCCAAATCAAGGCATCATCAAGATGATACCTTCTTCCTGAAGACTGGCTGCTGGTGATCCTGGACTTCTCTGTCACATGGCAAGGCATTTGGTGGCATCTGTTGGCCTCTTCCTACTATTCTAGGTTTCATTGCTTCTAGCTTCTTGCTTCCTTGGCTTTCTCTCTGTGTGTCTGAATTTCACTCTCATATAAGGGACTCTAGTGATAGGATTAAGATCCACCTGGATGAGGTGAGTCACATCTTAATTTAAAATACCACTCACCAAAAGATCCTCTGTACAAAGGGTCCATACTCACAGGAATGGATTAACTTTAAGAACATACTTTTCTGGCACCCATACAGCTTCAAACCATTACACTCCACCCTCTGGACCCCAAAAAGATATATTCTTTCCATATGCAAAATACATTCATTACATCACAATATTCCAAAAGCATTAAATCATTTCAGTAGCAATATTAATTAATTTCTCATCAAAATCAGTTACAGGTGTGGTCTATCCTAGGGCACAAGTCCCCTCTGTCTGTGGACCTGTGAGACTTAGAGAACAAGTTATCTGCTTCCAATATTCAATGGAGGGACAGTCATAGCATAAAAATTCCCATTCCCATTCTGATAGGGATGAATTGGAAGGAAAACAGAGGTTAGAGTTCCCAAACAATTTTGAAACCCTGCAGGGCATACTCCATTAGATTTCAAGATCTGAGAGTCATCTATAGAACGATGCTTTGTCCTCAGGTCCTGATGGAGCAGCAGCCCTATGCTTTCTAAGTGCTTTCACAGGGTTCTGTTCTCCTCAAACCCTGGGCTGAAGGTGTCAACATCTCCAGGCATTGAGGTGATGGCCAGGTTCTTGGCTCCACCCTCATGAAGAATTGGGGTGGCAGCCAGACTCTAATCTTCACCCTTGTCAAACATTGGGGTGGTGGCCAGCCTCTCCACAACCCCACAGGCACTTGAGTAACCTGGGATGGTAACACTCTTTCTGAACCATAGGAAAGAAGGCCCACCCTCTCCAGGCTCTAGGGCATACTTACCCTTTCCACATACATGGGTGGGTCTGCTCTCTTAGCCCCAGATGTCTTCAGTCCAGACCTCAGATTCCATGGTTCTGCCTTTAAAGTCAATTTTTCTTCGATCTGTTCCTTTTCTGTCCCTTTTAGCCCAGGCTGACAGTGGTTCCATTCATACAGATCTTGCAAAAAAAAAACTTGTCAGTTTTGCATGTACTATACAGGGTCCAAACCATCAGAGAGTAGGATTTTCCACAAATCTTTCCTGGATAATTGCATTTCCAATCCTGAGTTGCACTGAAATGGCTGGTTTAGTTCCATGTTCAGTTAAATCCTCACATGGAGCACTATTCTCTGGGGACTCATTTTCCAGAAGCTCAGAAATTTCCAAACCATCAATTTCTGGTTTCTTTGTGCCCAGGAGTTCAGTTCTCAGTTTATCCCTTTCCTCTCACATGTTACTATAAGCTGCAAGGAGAAACCAGGCCACAGTTTGCACATTTAGTTTGGAAATCTCCTAAGCTAAATATCCAAGCTCATCACTTTCAAATTCTGCTTTCCATCCAACATCAGGACTCAATTTTGCCAAGTTCTCTACCACTTCAAAACAAGGATCACCTTTCTTCTACTTCATAATGACATATTCATCATTTCTGTCTGAATTCTCATTAGACATATCTTTAGTGTCCATATTTCTACCAACAGTCTCTTCAAAGCAATCTAGGATTTTTCTATCAATCATCTCACAATTCCTCCCATCTCTACTCATTACCCAATTTAAAAGCCTTTTTAGCATTTTGGTATTTGCAATGGTGGCACCCCACTCCTGGTACCAAAATCTGTTCTGGTTTGCCAGGCTGCCAAAAGAAATGCACCAGAAATGGGTTGGCTTTTACAATGGGAATTTATTAGCTTACAAGCTTACAGTTCTGAGACTATGAAAATGTCCAAATGAAGCCATCATCAAGATGATACCTTCTTCTTCCTGAAGTCTGGCTGCCAGTGATTCTGGAGTCCTCTGATGCATGGCAAGTCACATGGTGGTATATTCTGCTCTCTCCCTTCTATTCCAAGTTTCACTGCTTCCAGCTTCTTGCTTCCATGGTTTTCTCTCTCTGTCTGAATTTCATTCTCTTATAAAGGACCCCAGTAAGAGGATTAAGACCCATGCTGAATGAGGTGGATCACATCTTAATTTAAGATCCTATTCATCAAAAGATCCTACTTACAATGGGTCCATACCCAAAGGAATGGATTACCTTTAAAAGCATACTTTTCTGGGGTGCATACAGCTTCACACCATCTCAACCATCCATTACCAAAACTTCATCACCTCAAATGGAAACTCTGTACTGACTAAGCAGTAATCCCCCATTCCCTACAGATGCCACCTGACCCCTAATAACTTGTAATATACTTTCTGTCTCTGAATTTGCATATTCTAGGAATTTCATATAAGTGGAATCATATATTTGTCCTTTTGTGTCTGGCTTCTTTCATTCAACATGATGTCTTCAAGGTTTATCCATGCTGTGCATGTATCAGAACTTTATTCCTCTTTAAGGTTAAATAATATCCCATTGTGTGTATATACCACATTTTATTTATCCATTCATTTGTTAGTGGACACTTGTGTTGCTTCCACCTTTCGGCTATTGTGAATAATGCCACTATGAACATTAGTATACAAATATCTATTCAAGTCTCTGTTTTCAATTCTTTGAGGTCTATACCTTCGAGTGGAATTGCTGGGTCATATGTTTACCTTCATGATTCTATGTTTACCTTCATGAGGAACTGCCAAACCATTTTCCACAATAGTTGCACCATTTCATATTCCCTCTTGCAGTGCATGAAGGTTCCTATTTCTCCACATCCTTACCAACACTTGTTATTTTCCTTTTTTAAAAATTTAATAATATCCATTTTAGTGGGTGTGAAGTTGTATCTCCCTGTGGTTTTGATTTGCATTTCCCTGATGACTAATGATGTTGAGCATGGAAACACATCTTTTACAGCAAAATATTCTGCCTTGTATTGAATAGTTATCAGAAGTTAAATAACATGTCAAATGGACCATAGTTTTACCAAGTATGAAGAGGGTCATGCATTTTTATGCACTTACTTTTAAGCATCAGGTAAACATAAATGATAATGGTGATGTACTTCCAAAAAAGCAAATGAAATGCTCAGTTTCAAAGCAGCATTCAGGGGGAGATATTACCCTAAGGCAGACCTTGATTTTTCTCATAAAAAACACACCACCTGCTTTTAGGGTAGAGCCACAAAGCTCTGTAAAGACGAAAAGTCAGAGTGAAGGAGAGTTGGGTATGAGTACTGATGTAATTTTAAAGACCAGTTTTTAATTTATTTTTTATTTCTAAAGTCATTTATGAGTTACACCTTACTTATGGATCCAACTGGAGCACAGATGCAATCTCTCAGACATGGAGGCTGAGCAGTCAACAGTATGGTGAATGGAAGCAGAACAAAGTAGGGCTTCCTGGGTTTGTAAGACATGAGGAGATCATCAATTCAGTCACACATTTATGCCACAAATACTTATGGTGTCTAGGTGCAAAGATTTTTTTAAGCAATCAGTGTCCTAAGAGAGACAAAGCAAAAGTGCTGTGAGAGTTTAGAGGAGGGACAACTTGATATTTTTCCTATACCTGGAAAATTAAAGCTAGAAGGAAATTTAGAAAAATCATCAGGTTTCTGGAACTGTTCAAGTAATTCATCCGTGAGTTTTGTTCTCACAACCTGACTTGAAAATTTAAATTTCTGTCTGTATAGCAGATATCTTCAGTATTTATATTTTAAAGTAATTCAGAGCCTGACAGACATGGAATTTAGGAATCTATTTCAAGAATTTAAAACAGGGATAAACCTGAAATAGAGAGGTGATTAGGTTAGACATGGAAGGGGGTCTTGAAATTAATCTCCTTTACTTGACCCCTTATGTTTAGAATGGTGAATTGTAGCCCAGAGACATTTAGTGACTTGCTAAAGGAAACTCTGTGAGACTGTTTTAGTTTCCTAGGCTGCTCAAATAAGTACCATGAAATGGGTTGGGTTAAATAATGGGAATTTATTTGCTCATGGTTTGAGGCTGGGAAAAAGTCCAAATTAAGTCATCATCAAATCAATGTTTATTTCCTCAAGACTGGAGTTCTGGGGCTGTCTGCTGGCAACCCTTAGTCCCTAACTTGTCACACGGCAAGGCACATAGTGGAGTCTCCTGGTCTCTCACTTCTCTTCCAGTTTCCATTAATGTTCAGCATCTTGCTTCCTGTGGCTTTCTCTCTGTCTGTCTGAATTTCACTCTAGTTATAAAGGACCCCAGTAAGAGAATTAAGATCCATCCTGATTGAAGTGGACCACATCCTAACTGAAGTTACCTCATTTAAAGATACTATTTGCAATGGGTCCACATCCACAACAAATGATTAAATTTAAGAACATGTTTTTCTGGGTATACACAGCTTAAAACCACCACATAAAGTCCATCAATGCAGGACCAGAACTGGGGACAGCTCAGGTTTTGGGAAAAAAACATGACTTGGAGACAAGTATCCTCTACAAGAAAAACAGGACACAATATTTCTATTCACTCCAGCAATGCAATTAGCATCCCAATATCATCATTGTTCCAACTGGAATAAAAATAATCTTATTTTCCTATCACAGTTTACATTTTCATTTCACTAGCAATTAACAGTAGAACATTTAGTCATATATATCTATAAAAATACTGCAATGCATTTTACCAGTAAAATCTTATTCTGAAACCACAAGATGAATTCATCTGTCCTTGATGCAGCACCATGATTATTGAATTTCCTCCTTTCCAACAGTACTGGCATAGACTAATGAGTCAGTTGTGACTTTTGACTCTACGTAGTTCAAAAACCTGGTTAAATAACAAAATGCTACGTGTGCTTCCACTCCCTGCAAGTAAATCATAACTCTTTGTGAGAGACAGTATGTATAATAGTTTAAACCATGCACACTGCCACTTACCAGCTATGTAAACTTGGACCCAATATTTAAAGTGGGGTCTATGATAATAATACCTTCCCATGGCCTTGTTGTGAGGATCCCACTCTCTTCTTGATTATTACTCTAATCCACATAGCTCTCCTTCTCAGATTCCATTATGGTTACTTCTCATTTTTTTGGCCTTTAAATCTTGAAGTACCATCAGTTTCATCCTTGAAACGTATATCTTCGATATCTTCTCTCAGTCCATAGGTGACCTTACCTATCTCGTATCTAAAATGTCATTTATATGCTATTTCCCTAATGTATATATACCTTGGTCTCTCCTCTGAACTCTTTCTGATGCAAATATCCTAGTTCCTACTCAATAGCTCCACTTGGATGCCTACTAGTCTTCTTATATCCAATATGCTCAAGCCAATTTCCTCATCCCCTCAAACCTATTCCTGGCACAGTTTTTTTCCAACACAGTTATGTCAATTGCACCCATTTAGAAATTTCCCAAGGGAAACATTTTGGAGTAATTGTTGACTCTTTTCTTTCCCTCACTCCCCATAACCAATCTATCAGCAAATCCTTCCTGGTGTATCCAGAATCTGACCACTACTCACCACCTTCATCACTTCTTTTTTATTTATTTATTTATTTATTTATTTATTTATTTATTTATTTATTGCCTCTCCCCTCAGCCTGGCACTGTTTTTTGTTTTTTGTTTTTTGTAAAATGATATATAAATACATATGCATATATGTGCATTTGTTTACATAAATGTTATTTGTTATATATATATATATATATATATATATTTAAATGTGCCTAGATTACCTAAATATTACTCAGAAATTACAGGGATTCCCATGTTCCCCACCGCCCACACCTTCATCACTTCTGCCATAGTTTAACCCCTATCATCACTCTCTTGTATTATTGCAATAGCTTCCTAACTGCTCTTCCTGATCCTGTCTTTGTCTTTCTAAATCTGTTCTGAAGATAGAAGCTGGAGCCACCCTTTCAAAACATAGCTCAGTATCACTTTTGTATTCAAAATTCTCTGATGGCTCCCATCTCACTGAGTGAAAGCCAAATCCAACAAATGTCCCAAAAGGGGTCTGGTCCCCACTGTCTCTAACTTCATTTCCCCTATTCATTCTTGCTCATTCTGTTCTAGCCATACTGACCTCCTTGCTCTTCTCAAGCATGAGCTCTTACCACAGGGCATTGCTGAAATGACCGGAATGACACTGGATAGAATGACCTTCCCTGAGACATACATGTTCCACTCCCTCACTTTCTTGAGGTCTTTAATCAAATGACATAGACTTCAAGCAGTTTTCCATGATCACAATCCTATCTAAAATAGCAAACTCCCTTACTCTACTATCTTGTGTGTATTTCCTCTTTGCTTCTTAACTGTCTCCTCTATCCTCTCTCCAAATCCAAGATGACGCAGACTTCATTATTTTCACTGCTACATTCACAATGCCTATAATATTCCTGACACTTAGTCAGTGCTCAATAAATATTGGTCAAAAGAATGAACAAATAAATTAATCCTTTTATTCCTGATCAGAAACTCAATGACTCTTCATTCACTGTGTAATGACATCCAAACTGCTCACTTCATCTTTCAAGGCTTTCCATAATTCACCACCCCAATTTCCCATAGAGGTCACCACAGTCTTACCAAGCTTCTCACCTGGCCAATTTCTGATCTCAAGCTTTTCACTTCCCCTCTTCCTGAAAGATCTCCACATGCCCCCATGCTACTGCTTCATCAAAGCATGGCTTAAGTGCTACATCTTCCCCTGAAAACTTCTCTGGTACCCACAGCCCATGCTCTAGTACAGATGTTCATATCCATATCTCTTTTTCCCTTCTGAACAGGGATTCCCTGTAGTGATCCATGCTCATAGCTGGGACCCCCTCACTCAAAAAATACGTATATTTCGTGAATTACAGCCAAGATTCATTTTAGCCAAGAACTTGCCAACCATAGGGGCAACGTTGCAATTTTTAGATATTTTGTCATTCCAGTTTTGTAACAAGGATTTGAAATTTCATTTTCTGAAGATACATTTGTGCTCTTTCTATACACAAATGACTGGTCACCCATTTGTAGGCAAAGAGCTAGTTGAATTAAAATTAGATTCCACAGTCTGTTTCAAGTGACTGGGAAGTCAAGTATTAGGATTAAGTATCTTCTAGAAAAGACTAAAAATTAAAAGGTAATTATTCAGGATTCTACCAGCAAGCAAAGAGCGTGAACTACTTACTGCCTTGTGCCCTTAAAAAAGAATATCTTGGGAAGTGTATGTGGTTCAAGCAGTTGAGTGTCCGCCTACTACATGGAAGGTCCTGGGTTCAGTTCCTGGTTCCTCCTTAAGAAGATGAGCAAGACAGTGAGCTGCAAGACAGCAAGATGATACGATGGGCTAGCATGGCAAGCTGACACGAGATGATGCAACATGATGATGCAACAAGATGACGCAATGAGATGATGCAATGAAGAGACACAATAAGGAAACACAATGAGAGACACGACAAGCAGGGAGTAGAGGTGGCTCAAGTGATTAAGTGCCTCCCTCCCACATGGGAGGTCCTGAGTTCCATTCCCAGTGCCTCCTAAAATAAAAAAAAAAAGACGACAATCACGCAACAAACAGACACAGAGAGCAGACAGCAAGTGCAAACAATGAGGGGGGAGAAATAAAATCTTTTAAAAGATATATCTTATCAAATTAGGCAATACAGAATGTCAACCAGAGCAGCTTTTGGAAAGAAGATCAAAACTCGATAAACTATTGATTATTATTCAAAATGAAGATATTGCAGGTTTCATTCAGAAAGTACCTGGCTTGGTGGCTTTAAAGAAGCTCCCCTGTGTTAGTTTTGCTGGTGTTGATAGTCTGAATGATGTTAAAAATCATACATATGACAAGTTATTTATATCTGGGGGTTTTATCGTGTTTGATGAATCAATTCTAAATCCAGTGGTTATCACAATTGAAACATTAAAAATTTCTTGACATGCCTAGAAGAACTTAGTACTCCAGAAGGAAAATGGCAATGGAAAGTCCACTGTAAATTTCAGAAGAAAGTAAAGTAACTAGGCAGATTGAATACTAATGCTCTAAGTCCTTTGATGCTTTTGAATGTCTACCAGGAGAAACATCTGATTGAAATTCTATCATGAAACTTTTGTGATTCACCAACTTGGACTGCTCCAGAATTAGAATGCCTTATCAAACTTCATGCTCAGAATATACAGAAATGGCACACAGTCTTTTTAACAGAGAAGAACATCAAGATGCTTTCCATTTACACAGATAATGGAATAGTGGTTGCAACTACTGAAGACTTTATGCAAAACTTTAAAAAGTCTTGTGGGGTATCATAACTCAATCACAAAAGAAAACCTTCCACTGCTTAGTGCTAATGAGAATCGTGGGTCTCAGTCAACTCTTTTAGAATGCAATGAAAAGGATGAAGAGGGTATGCCTCTGGATTCAGGGGATGAAATCTCACAAAAAGAAGTACACACTAATTTTCATGCAGAAATATTGGTGAAAAAGACCAAAGGATCATGTGGAACAGATCAAATAAAGAATATTCAAATACATTGCAATCATCTCTTGACGTGCAAAAAGAAGTTTTTTTAGAAGATAAGACTTATCAAATTGATTCTGAAGAGAGTGTCTAATGATATAACATGCTCTGAAAGAGAGAACAGCAATTCCACAGAATAAGATTCATGTAGCAACTTTCAGGTTTATCACAATCAATTAAATATGTCCCATCAGTTTAGTCATTTCAATGTTCTCATTCATCAGACATTTTGGGGTCACCATATGTCCCTTCACCAACTCTGTCTCAAGAAAGCAAAAATTACTTTTAATCTGCTTATACTCAAAGTTTGGATAGAGATAAATCTCCATCTCCATTAAGTTAGGAAAAAGTTGATTCTTCCACGCAGAATTCTAAAGAGAAATAATTATAGTAACTTTTTTGCAATATGTTGTTGTGGACTTTTTCTGTTTATAAAAGTTGAATTAAAAATTTGTATTTCATTCTCTAAATAGGTTTCTTGTCCTTTCTTGAATGTTTTCTCTCTTATTTAAATCATGATGGCCTGTAACAGTTCAAGCATTTGAAAACTGAAATATATATATATATATATATGGTAATTATCCAAATGTTATAATTATCTATTATGCAGGCAGAGACTTGACCTTCTAGATCTCTTTCTATATCTTATATAGCTGGTAATTTTGCCCAGCCAGGGGTCCTTGTAGTTTTGCCCTTGCTAAGTAAGTGTCCTCTTTCGTCTTATCTTAAGGAATTTCAGCTTTATACCCAGTGTGCTAGTTTGAGTCTTTTGTGGACCCCAGAAAATTATGTTCTTAAGCTAACCCATTCCTGTACATGTGAGCCTATTGTATGTAGGACCTTTTGATTAGATTCAGGTAAAGGACCTTTTGATTAGATTGCTTCAGTTAAGGGCCTTTGACTAGATTGCAGGACCCAGGGTGGGTCCTAATCCTTTTCCTGGAGCCCTTTATAAACAGAAGAGACACACAGAGAAAGGGAGTTGCCATTTTTACCCTGCCATGTGAGAGATGTCTCCAGGATTGCCTATAGCCACAGAAAGACAAAGAAACCCCAAGAGGCTGAGAGAGAGGCCAGAGACTGGAATCAGCAGAGCAGGAGGAAGCTGAAGAAAAGAGATCTGGGGAGAAATGAGCTATGTGCCTGATGGCCCACAGCTGAGCTCAGGGAGAAAGCGAGCTTGGAGGAGAGGCTAAGAGAGAAGAGTCCACTCACCATTTTGCCTAGCCACGTGGCAGGAGTCTAGGATCTGCCAACAGCCAACTTTTGATGAGCCAGCATCTCTGATGATGCCATGATTTGGACATTTTCACGGCCTCAGAACTGTAAGATTTTACCCTAATAAATTCCCATTATAAAAGCCAACCCATTTCTGGCATTTTTGCATTGACAACCTTTAGCAAAGTAAAACACCCAGGTTCATCTAGTTGTCTGAGCCACTCCATCTAGTAAAACAAGCAGCAATTCCTTTAACCCCCCCAACTGCAGCTCTGCCATAGGGCGGGCTGAGGAATTTATTCAGTGAGATTGATAGTCCATGCCGCCCCCACAGATGGCATACAAACCAGGCCATATCCCAGGAGGCAGCCAATTTCCAAATGAGGCCAAGAATATTTAGAAGTGGTTATAGCTCTGACATGGGACTTGCCCCCTGAAGATGCCACGGTGCCTTTTTAATTTCCTGACATTTTCCGACATGGGGAAAGAATCTGGCTGATGAGTCACCAATATTAATGGGGTTTCGAATCCTATTTTCTGCAGCAGCTGCCTCTCCGTTAATCATTCACGAAAAAAGAATTATCAGGAGAACTCAGGGGAAGAAGCAGTATTGACAGTAATTCAGTTGCCATTTTCATTTTCAGGCCTTGGCTGCTGCTTCATGCGGAGGGGAGTTGTTTGTTCCTCTGCCTTGTGTATGTCTGTTTATAAATCTGAAAATAATTGTCATTTAGATGCTACCTTAATGGAGAGGGCCTCATTTGTTTGATAAAGAGAAAACACCTCTAGAACCTGAATTCTGTGAATAAGAGGTTAGAGAATTTTATTATATTATAGCATTTTTTTGTTGTTCTTGTTCCTGAGTTTTTCTTATATCCACATGCCCTGTGTGAAAAAGTGAAAAACTAAATTGAATCATGTTTGATTAGGGTAACTAACTTTATTTCACAAATATCCATATAGTTTTTATTTATAAAACATGTGTGTATATTTATGCATATTTATGTGTATATTAAATATGTATATTATACAAATATATACATACACATATATTTATAAATTCACATCTTTGCCACCTGGAAGATTTTCCAGCTGCCAACATCCCAGGTGCATTTCTACAAGCTACATCAGCTGGCTCCCAGCATCCTTCCTATCTAAAAAATAGAAGCATTGCATATTTCTCGGCAGCTGTCTGGTGGGACTTCTCAATTTCCTATGCTTCCTGTGCTTTTTAGACTGAAAGGTGTAGTGAGCCTCCTTTGTGAGTAAGCAGAGAAAATTTCCCATGAGCGCAACATTTCTTAAGTTTTCTATCCTTAGTCATGAGCTCACATGAGGGTCCAAACTAGTGATTCTAAACTATCAGCGTAAACTATCAGAAAGACCTGGAGAGTTATTTATAATGCACATTTCTGAGATATACCCCTGATAGTCCTTGAGTAAAGCCCAGGAATCTGTAGTTTAGGAAGGGCCCTGGTGATTCTGGTGAAGGCTATCTATAGTCCATGCTTTGAAAAGCACTGATCCTCACCAATGTGGTCTTCAGAGTCAGCTCCGATAAAATAAGATGGACCCATTGTTTGTAGTGAGTGCCTCACTATTAGGTAATAAAGCTGCCATCACCAGTTTAGGTAAAGAAGGGAAATGTTATGCTGGAGAACCTTGGTCCTGCCTACCTCTGTGCAGAATCAAAGGGCTTCATGAAACTCCACTAAGGGCAAATCCAGCACACACATAAGACAGCTGCCCCTATGATTATGTAAAGAATGATTAGTCCATCTTCAGCTGACTGGAAGAGCTACGTTATCACTGCTTCATTCTGGGGTTTCCAGGGTTTCATATGATCTTTTTGGGAATATGCAATGCCTCCTTGCTTTAGGGTTGATTTCAAGGACCAATGATATTTCTCTGAGTTCTTCTAGCCCCTGCCATGAGCCTCTCCAAGACCACTAAAGAGGAAGAATTTTCCACTTCTTCCAAACTTGTTTTTGGAGAAGGCAAACCCTCACAGCTCTGCACTGGATCCTGCTTACGAGGGAAAAGGAGCCTATGCATCTAAATATCAGTCAAGAGAGCTGCTGCTTCTACCATGGATGCTGCCACCATCACCATCAAAATCCATTTTCAGGCAGGAGAGGCTCATGCATCCTCCCTCACTGCTTCCCGTGGCAATGACGTCCACCCCCTCCCTGATGACTCATGACTGTAAGGGAACATGTAGTGCAGGGCTCGTGAGGGGATCAACAGAGCCAGAATGCTAAGAGCACATCAGAGCCCCTCACAGCCATAGCCCCAGGTGAAGCAACCACCACGCCACCTCCTTACCGTGCACCTCACCGTTCCCTGAGAAGATCAGAGGCCCACAGACAGGGTGCTCGTCCCAATTGAAAGGCGCTTAATGTTAGTCACGACTTTCAAGTTACCACAGACACTCATTCCAAGTAATGAAGGTTAAAAATGGAGGGGGTGTTACCATTCGTCAACTTGTAAGTTCAAGGGAAGAGGAAGAGCTCACTTAAGTCATGTTGTGCAGGGGTTAGAATGATGTCTCTCTCTTTCTCTCTCTCTCTCTCTCTCTCTTTCTCTCTCTCTCTCATTCTCTGTCACACTGTCGCATGCCTCTGCTTTTCTCTGTCAATAAGCATCATTCCAGAGAACATCTCCCTTCATACATAGGAAATTACGGCTACCCGTACCCACAAAACTACCTGATTATGACTCCTGATACTAAAAAAGAGAGCGAGAGTCCTTTCTCATAATCCATTTCTAGTAAATTTCGACAAGAACTCTGATCAGCTCTGCTTGGACCCTTTACCCACCCCTGAATCAACCTCTGTGCCAGAGGCCTGAGCAATGCTGATTATCGACCTTGGATTGTGAACCAGTCTTGATGGGACATGGAGGATTGGGGGACAGGAAAGCACAAGGACTGAAAGGAATGGAAGAGTGGTATGCAGAAAGAACAACCCCCTCTACCCTTCTCCTGCCTTTCCTGCCTGGCAGTTGACTACACATTCCTTACACTTAGCTCAAATGCGACCTCTTCTGAAAGCCTTTCCGGAATCCCTCAAGCAGAGCAGCTACTCCTGATACCTGTTGTTCTTCACAGAATGTTTGCATACCTGACTCTGCAATATGACAGACCTCCTGGAGGCAAGAAATATAGCAAACATATCAAATGTATCTTTATAGCTTGAGCACTTAGCATCTTGGGACACCCAATCTTAATTTTCTGGTGTTGAGTAAAGCTCATCTGAGAAAGAAAAACCATTGAGCAAGAAGCAACGAGATCTAGCGTTTGCCCCTTAGCCAGAACAGAGGTGGTCTAGACAGCCCCTCCAAAGCTGCCTCTTGCAGTGCTCGCACCCCTCCCCCCACCATGGAAATGCCTCCAGGTCTTCTTTTTTTACATTTTTATTTATAATTATGAATAGCTTTACTGGGGTATAATTTGCATATCATAAGATCCATTCATGTTCAGTGTACAATTCAATGATTTTAAGTGAATTTACCGACTCATGCAATCACCACTATAACCCAATTTTAAAACATTTCCATCACTTCTGAAAAATCCCTTGTGTCGTTTGCAGTCATTCCCCATTCCCACCACCAGTCTCTGGTGAGCACTAATCTGCCTTCAGTTTCAATAGATTTGTCTTTTCTGGACATTTCACGTAAATCGGTTCATACAGCGTGAGGTCATTTCACACAGCATAATGTCCGTTCGTTCCTTTTACTTGATGACTAGCGTTCCATCATATAGATATACCACACTTTGTTTATACAGCTCCAGATCTTATTAGCACTCCAGTCTTGTGGGAGAGAGCAGATCCACAGAGAAGAAAAAGAAAAAAAAAAAAAGGGAGAGAGAGAAGTCAAAGCAGTCACAGCCTTGCTGGCCCCAGGGTTCAACTTCTTTGCTGATAATGGTGAATGCTCAGTTCCCAATTATCATGGCCCAGTAAAAACGTGCTTGCTTTTGACCGTGGCCCATCCTGCCTGAGGGATGGAGGCAGGTGCAGAGGTCATAAAAACTATCATAGAGGAGACTGGAGCCCTCTTTAAGGTGGGTATTTTGAACACAGAATCTTCCAAAAGCTGCTGCAAAGAAGGTAATTTATAGGAAAAGGATTTGGTATGAGCTTGGCATTTTTGCATATGTAATTGGAGAAGAGTATGCCTAATTCAATTTAAATAGTAGGTGCTCTAGAGAAAGTGGTTATAATCTGTATATTTATATTTGAAAAATTCTGCAAGAGTCTTAGGAGCAGCTTTTGGGTAAAAATTAAGAGAAAATGGGCACTTTTCTTTTTAAAGCAGAGGATAATGAAGGCAATCTATCACAAGAAGAGAGGTTATAGTTTTTCTTTTCAGTACTTAGTTTTTGAGTCTTCTTTCCTCGCACCACACCCCACCCCCACCCCACCTCCACATCACGGACCTTTTTCTTTTTTTTAACCATGCCAATATCTTGTACTTTCCATCCTTCACCAATTAGGACCGTTTAAATTGAGCTTTACTAATGAAATAAACAGTTCGATCTGAGGTCACACTGTAGAGATAATGGTGGGTGGGGAGAGGGAACAGAGTATTACAAAACTGGCTCACACATTATCTACTTTATTTCACAGCACACTTACAAAGAAGCTCTGCATCCAGGGCACAAGAGAACACTCATGAAAGGGATTTACAGTAGAAGATAATGAGGGAGCTTTCAGCAAGCCATCAATCTGCTGGCTGCTCCAGGCAGAACACAGGCGTGCTGAATGGAAGCAAGGTGACATTTAGAGTACATGGCTCGTTGAAAAGAGCAAATATATGCAAACCCAGCAATATCATCTGGAGGGAAAATAAACCTGGCTGCTTCTAACACCAGTGTTGGAACACCAGCCTTTCTAAGCTTTACAGGGCCCTTTTGCAACCCTGGGGACAGTACAGAAAACTAGAACAATTCCTGGCATTTACTAGAACAGCAGACCCAGCTGGAAGCAAGAGAGAGTGCTGCAGACTCTCTTTTTACCAGAGAAATTGTAAGCTTACAGGAAAATCATGCAGAAAATACAGAATTCCCATTAACTTTGTTACAGTTGGTGAAAGAATATTATTGTAATTGTCCTATTAACTATAGTCCATATTTGTCATTTGAGTTCACTGTTTGTGTTGTACAGCCCCTATTATTTTTTGTGGGTTTTTTTGAAAGATTTATTTAATTTATTTATTTCTCCCCACCCCTTCATGGTTTGCACTTGCTGTGTCTGTTCGGCTTCCTTGTTTCTTTCGGAGGCACCGGGAACTGAATCCAGTACCTCCAATAAGGGAGGGAGGCGCCTAATCGCTTGAGCCACCTCCATTCCCTGCTTTGTTGTGTCTCTCATTGTGTTTTTCTTCTTGTGTCTCTTGTGGTGTCATCTTGTTGCATCAGCTTGCCATGCCTGCCGTTTGCGTCAGCTCGCTGCCTTGCTCGTCCTCTTTAGGAGGCACGGGGAACCTCCACTCCCTGCTTTGTTGTGTCTCTCATTATGTTTTTCTTCTTGTGTCTCTTGTTGCATTGGCTCACCATGCCTGCCTGTCGCACCAGCTCGCTGTCTTCTTTGGGAGGCACTAGGAACTGAACCCGGACCTCCCATGTGGTAGGCAGGAGTTCAATTGCTTGAACCACATCCGCTTCCCCAGTCCTTATTGCTTTTTAAAAATGTTTATTCTAGTATTGTATACCACCCAAAATTTTCCCTTTTAACTATATTCAAATATATAATTCAGTGACATTAATTATATTCCCAATGCTATGCTACCATCACCACCATCCATTTCCAAAACTTTTCCATTATCCACTGACATTCTGTACTAATTAAGCATTATTAACTCCCCATTTCCTACTCCCACCCCAGCCCCTGATAACCTGTACTCTAATTTCTGACTCTAGGAATTTTCTTATTCTAATTATTTCATATCAGTGAGATCATGCAATATTTGTCCTTTTGGCTCTTGACAAGAGTTTGCAAGAAGAGCTTCAGAGAGAGTTCCTGTCTTATCCATTTTACACTCTGCTATTTTTTTCTACATAGGTTTCAGGATGAAAGAACTGTGAGTATTCTATGAATTTAAAAAGTCAGCTATAGAGAGGAAAAGTAATTTATCATCATTTCATTAAAGAAAACCAAATTTCAAAATGTCAGTCTCTTTTTTTTCTCTTGGGGTAAGGTCCTAAGGAGGACTCAAATATGCCTGTGAGAAGATTCACTGGGACAGTGGAAACCACTATGTGTCCTCATTTCATTAACCTGCTTTCTCGTTGATACTTCCATGGCACAAGAACATAAGCCCATTATAGAAATGAGGACACATAGTGGTTTCCACTGTCCCAGTGAATCTTCTCACAGGCATATTTGAG